>JZKD02S1547993.1:117753-131153 GCA_000966675.3 Picea glauca
GTGTTGTATCTACATGTGCATTTTCCTTCATGTCCAAATAACTTCATCAATCTTGTGGTCCAAAACCCATGACTAGGGTTGACATCAATGACAACAACCAATCTTCCAACACTCTCCCGCTTTGCCATCGAATTTAGGGATGTCAGATGGTAGTTTGGCCAGTATGGCGGGCCATTGGGGAGAGTGACGGATCAGATCATTTAAAATCCTCGACAAATCTAGGAGGTCCAGGGTGGCTAAGAAAGGTAACTATCTATTCACATGTGGGTATTGGTGACTTTGGGGAGGGAGTCCCATCGGAAAACTAGTGGGACCATAAGCAGTCTGCATATAATGCGAGGATCCAGGAAGATTCGGTGGTTGTTGTGGAGGCAAGTAACTCATAGGGTTGTACCCTTGAATGGGGGCATGGGGTTGAGTAGGCGATCCCCAAATAGGATTTGATGTACCTGGATATGGTTGTCCTATACTAGGGGGTATAACGGATGTAGCTTGAGGTTGTTTCCCCCCAGTCGATTGAGGATTATGTTGTATCATATGGTTCCAATACTAGGCCAAGGATGGAGGTATGTCCTGTCCATAGGGTAGGGTCGGTGAGGTTTGTCTTCCAATTGGGGGTTGTGTTCCAACCGGGGGTTGTGTTCCAACCGGGGGTTGTGTCCCAATTGGGATTTTCCCTGCAAGGGGGGGTTGAGTTGGGCCTCCTTAGTGAATTTGTCCACCAGTAGGAATCTGGTAATTTGGTGTGAATGACGGAATGGTGCCACTAGGATTAGGGCCTCTGATAGAGGATGGAGAAGGTCCTCTGAAAGGAGGTGGAGGAAGTGTCGGAATGAAATCGGGAGGAGAGTGCCCAGAAGAAGTGGGATCACCAGGAGTTTCGTATGTGATTTTCATAGGAACGAGAATAGAGGCATTCAACGCACGGTATTTGGGTGGAAGTGTCGGGGTGACTCTAGGCGAAAGTGGTGTACCAATAGGGTCTTGGCTAGCCATGGTAATCCCAGTGTGAAGACTCATAGTATCTATGTAATGGACCATTTGTAAATGGAGAGTCAAGATGTGGTCAGCTCACAGAGCTTCTGTACCAGGAAAATAATAAGCAGTAGTAAAAGGTATTGCGTCTGGATCAGATGTTTCGGGTAGCGCAGGTGAGATGGTGATATCAATACATACTCATGAGCCAAAGAGATCCCGTCTAAAAATTCCAGTAGTCCAAAAAGGATCTTGAACCTTAGGTCTTGGAAAAGTTCCAGTCGGTGATCCAGAAGACGAAGCAACCAAGTATCTATAAGAATTCACTCACATAATACGTCTCTCAGAGTCGGGATGAAGTCGAAAGTCCTCTCGATAATTGGTAATTCAGAACCATTCTAGAGAGTCAGTTCTTTCCACTTGTGGAGTGGTTACATCTTGGACTTCACTCTGTTGAGGAGAGCCCTCCGGTGAGATGGTAGGCAAGGGTTGAGAAACTTCCATATTTTCTGGGGGTAAGCCTTGCATTCTACACGAACGACATGGAGGGTCAATTGTGAACGAGTTAAAAACTTACGAAGAAAATTCTATGGTCAAATTGCGTAAACAAACAACATGCACTAGTAAAAAATCTAGGAAATAGAACCAAGTAAGCAAGACCTTCTAATTTTGAAGTCACTAGTTGGTGATGAAATCCAACGTCGCAACAACGAGACAGGAAGGGGCTGGGCTAGGGTGGAAAATTTACGTTGACGACCTGCTTAACAGACTTACACCCTGGTGCAAGCTCCCACACATAATCGTGGGTATACCCTCCAAGGAGCCTGAGTGATTTTGGCCAATGTCACTTCCAAGTACCGTGAAGACTTGCCCCTTCATAGCCACCTTGTGTAAGATCCTAAGAAGATAGGCCACTAAGGTTACCACCAACAACAATAAAGCCTGGGGGGATAGTCGACAGTCTGATCCACACGCAAGGGCAGGGTATCTAGCCCGAAATCAACTTGAGAGGCTTCCACTCATCATTGTGGGTATACCTTCAAGTGACCCCCATAATAAGTGCAATATCTACACCAATATCAACAAAGCAGGGTGAGTAACTCTGTCAATATCAATGCGACCTCGGGTTTGACCCTTGTGTGAGAAGGGCTTCCCAGGACAAAATGTTGCAAATGGAATTTGACACTCCTTATCACAAGATGCTATTGTGTGTTTTGTGATTTGGAGAGTGTATCTCTCTGTCTTATTCCAAAGATCTAGCCTAGCTAATGTTGGTGTAATAGAGTCCTATAAAAGAGTTACTAGTTAAATTTTAAAATTCACGCGATATTATTAAAGGTTGTTGTTACTCAAAGGAGATGGAAATGAAACCGATGTTGTGTGAGACTCTGACCCAACAATGCATAGATATGAATGAAAAATATCAATTCTTGTTCGATGAATCCTATTTACGGGAGGGAAAGAGGAGTTTTCTGGAACAATCTTGAACTACGATATATAATCTTCTTTGAAAATGCAATATCAACAAATCATGACCAATGTCAATTCTCTATTCGTTCTATTTCAACAATCGAATGCCAATATTTTCAAAAATAAAAAATTGCTTTAAAAAGAAAAATGTTTTTTAATTTTCAATAGAAACCACACAACTGTGGTGGACCTAAGAAAAACAAACAACTAATGAAAAACAATATACAAAAACCCAAGCCAATCTTTCAATGAAGACAAAAATAACAAGTAGACAAGCCTAGTCTTTTCAAATGCATGAGAGTGACAATTTTCCAAGTAATGAGAAATTGAAAAAGACATATAATCCCAACTTTCAAACTGATCACCGGATCCTAACCAAACAAGCACTCAGATTTTAGGACCTGAGATTATATCCTTGTTAGCAAAAGGTCAATAGATAACAGTCAAGAAAAACGAACAAAAAGTGCTTTCGATCTCCGAATACTAATTATTCATAAAATCCGAAGTCAAGAAACAATCAATCAGTGGCCCAAGAAGTTCTCTTCAAACGCACATACAAATCTGGGTATCTGAGCATACAAAAAACCTTACTTCCAAAATTTTGCAAAATGGGTTCGCATGCAAGCAGTGGTGTACAGTGTGAGAATGGAGCATTCTCACAGGCTGGTCACAAGTAGGGTGCGAGAGGTTCGCAATGGACTGAAAAGCAAGGTGCGAACTCCAGTAGTTCTCGCAGACAACAAAAGGGTTCAATGCGAGAATGACTGAAACTAAGCAAAATTTGGAAAAAGGACAAAATTTTTGAAAGGACTTCTGGACCCAGAGAGTCTGTCAGGGTCTCTTCAAGACTCAAAGATTGATAGAAATGAAAAAAGGTAAGGTAAGAGGAAATGGCCAAGGAAAAACACCAAAAATCACCGAAAAATGGGTTGCATCCCTAGTGGAGTCACCAATTTTGTTTTCAGACTAATCGGTAGGTGTGGACACTAATATATCTCCCTAGATCTAGATCTAGAACAAAATAGGACAGGACACGACTCTTTCCCTAAGTTGCAATCATTGAATCTACCGATAGGAAGGAATAAGTGACATACCTTTATATCACTTCCTTAGGTCTTTGTTGCTCCCGCTTTGCTCTGGTGCTCTCGTGAGGTCAAGTCCAAGACAAAACAGACCAACCAAAGTGAATATAGCAAAATATATTCAACGTCAACTTATGCATATGATCAAGGAATTACACAATAAAGTAAGAGTGACTTTATGGGAAAGGGACATGTCGTTGTATCATATTAATTGAAAGTAGAATATACAACCTAATCGCCTTGATGTTGAAATATTCCTTTCAGTGACCCTTGGTTCCAACACACACACTTTCTCTATACTTGCATGAAGAAGACATAATTTCTCTTGATAGACCAACTAGAGCCTTCAAGCCTCTGCCCAAGCAAGGTTCTTCACACAATTTGTTCACCAATTCTTCATTCAATCTTGCTTAACCTTTTCCATGAGAAACCTCTCAATATATAGGAGAAGGAGGGATGGTTACATGGATGAGGATGATCCCATCAAATCTAAGAAGTCAGTAGAATGACAACCATACAAATTCCAACTCATCTTCTAGAAGATTCCCTTCTAGAACCCTCGAGACCTCTTCTCTTTTCCAAGCTTGAAAACAGGTTCGCACCCTATGTATGGAACAAACTGTGAGAAGTTCGCACCCTAAGTGTAGGTGACCTATGAGAATGAGGGATTCTCACACCCTAGGCCATAGGCAGCCTATGAAATCACTTTCAAAATATATATTTTGGAAGAAGATAAGGGCTACTTTCCTAAGGCAAAAAGTCCTTGTTGGGAGCTTGAATACACCATTGTCAAGGCATCACCTGAGTGACCAAAATCATGTGTAATAGGAGTAGAGGACTTCTGTGAAGAAGTTCTCTTTTTATCCTCTAGTTGTAGATCTGTCTAAAAATCATTCCAAAATAAGAAGTGGCCTCAATCCTTGTTCCTTATCTGTAGAAACTCATAAATCAATAGCTTGATCAAGCCATGATGAGACAATATACCTTCCACCTTATTGGGTTTGGCTTTAACTTGATGAGCCATCTTAGTCAGGCTCCTGTGAAGATAATAAGGAAGATTGAGTGGGCTCATACCAGTAAAATGGTTCATGAGTTTAAAGTGATACATCATCACCCTATTGTATCTACCTTCACAAGTTATATAAACAAGGATGGACTTTAACAAGTGTTTCCATTTCTCTTCAAGAAAATACATAGGAATGTCTTTCTTCCATATCAAACACTTGTGCTCTGGTTTCAAGTAGGAACTAAATTAAACATCCTTTGTAACAGTGGTTTTGAACCAGTATTCTCCAGGCCTTGGAAGCTCGGTCACTTCAGCTATGAGGGCTTCATCCACTTGGAATTCATCTTGGCCAATGGATGCTTTTCTTCCATCAAAAGTCAGAGAAAAAGCTTCTGCCACCTGTTGATGAGAGTTCTGCACTTTTTTACAAAATTCGTAACAACCTGCATCCTTGAAGCATCGTCACACCTCAGGTTGTGAATCAATATAGCCAATATCATCTAGCTCTTTCCTCAGGGATGGTCCTCCTCTCTTCATTTGCTAGAATGCTCTTGTACCTGCAAATTGAAAAATTCAGGCTTGGAAGGAGATAGACACAACATAGAATCAGGGAGGTTTGTGCTCAGCTATGACTCAAATCATAGCAAACCATAATAATCAAATCATAATCATAATAACTCGTAAAACACATCATAATCATAATCATAATCAAGGGTTTAGGGTTAGATAGATCAAATCATAATCATAATAACTCATAAAACACATCTTACCAAGTCATACTTGACAACTCCTCTATCCTTTTGTCAGCTAACTACAATCATAACACTTCACTAAGACGCGTTGACCATTTCAAATCTCCCTACAATTTCAATGTCTAGGAGAGCCCCAAATTTCGCATTTAAGATGTTGAAAGCTAGGGCTTTCGGTGGCTTAGAAGCCCTTTTGAAAAGGCACTTAGCCACCAAAACCTTTATTTTGAGTTTTTTGAAATAAAAACTAAATCAAATGTTTTTCAAAGTTGATTACAAGCTTAAAGCTCTTTAAAATGTGCCTTAAAAAATTTAGAAATGTTCTTTCTAATAACAACCTAACACCTAATCAAATGAAATTGACTAATTTATTTGAGGAGATAATAAGCCAGCAAACTGGGAATTTCATCACGAAACCCACAAATAATATTTGAATCATCAGATCTCCTATAGTTATAGGCCACTAACATAGGATCCAATTGGGGATGACAGGTCCTGATGAGGTGTCAAGAATCTCAGATCTTTGGATTTCATAAATCAATGCCTTATCCATTGAGCGGATCCCACAACCTGTATCTTGAACTATCCTTCACCCTAGTGAATGAAAATCAGTTGATTATTCATTCCGACTTTGACTGAGTCTTTGAAGTAAAATAGAAAGAAAAATAAACCATGTACTTGCCCAACATGCTTATTTGTGTATGGTAAATCTGTTAAAAACGTTGATCTGATGATCTTATATATATACATACATACTATTCTAACCTGGAGATGCTTGATCTTAATCAATATGAAATATCCAGTATAACAAGTCAAAAATTGGATCTGAAACCTGGGCTGCTTCACTAATATTCACCAAACTCAGATGTAGATATGGTAATGATATGTGATAAGGATTTCTATCTTGATATCCTTTACATGAAACTTGATCAATCTAAAAAACCACTAAACTACTGAAAATGTATTGTGGCCTTTCCATGAAAAATTTCTCCATATAGATATCTATAAGGTCCAAATAGACCCGAGTTGTTCCTTGGCATTTGGAATTAGTCCATTCCATCTCCTGACCTTGTTCTATTCATGAGGTCTTCCATTATTTAAATATTTTAAGGTGTTTTTTTATCTCATCTGATGGGTTTTGATCCAGGTGGATATCGGTGGCCACCCACCTTTTCCAAATGGCTCAAAACAGTTTTTTTGGCAATGTTGGCAATTTACTATTTTTAGAAGGTTTTAACTTCCGAGGGCATTTTGAGGGCCTAAATGAAGGATTTTAGAGATATATGTTCTCAATGATATTCAAAGGCATGATTGAGCCCCCAAAATTAATCTCCTCGATGATACCTTTCCAACGATATATTATACGCCTAAAACGGAGATCGTGTGCAAAAGTTATGACCCCGGGAAGTTGAAGTACTAACTTACCCAAACAGGGCCCACATGAATTTTGGCGTTTCATCTCCTAGGATTAGGTTTTTGGATGCCTAGGGTTTTTGGCATTCCTTCTTATTGTAAAAATTCCTTCAGAGCCTCATTGTAATCATCTTCTTGCGAATGCGAGTAGCCGTCACTTCTCTTCTCAGAGATAAGCTTCCACCATTCTAGTGAGTCTTTCACTCTGTATTTTTACAGTCTCTGTACATTTCTTTCATTAATAGAAATTGTGTATTACTGTATCTCTGTGTTTATGGTTGCATCTCTGATATATTTCTATTATATTATTGGATATACGTGATATCTCTATGCATTTCTTTATTGTATCTCCGCTCTCATTTCATGCCGAAAATAATCCGGATCAGTGGTATCAGAGCAAGCTGCTCTTGATCGTTTTTTTTCAGTGCATGTCCTCAACGAGGTCTGAGTTTAGAAATTTGGGTCTCGAGATTTTCTCTCTTGAAGACAATTGCTATCGCACACCCAAAAAACCCTCAATGGTGGAAGAAAAGAAAAACGACGGAGCAGATGATCATATCAATCTGTTTCTTGAGCAAGATCTCACGCGACAGAGGGAAGAAATGATGGAGAATTTTGCCCACATCCTTAAACGGTTGTCTATAGCATCAAGTGCATCTTCATCAAGCGACCACTTTGGAGGCATGTTTCCTTTCAAGGTACAAGTTAATTTTGATATTCTTGTATCTGAAGGACAGATAGATGCAGAAGCCCTAGAAAAATGGTTAACTCTGCTAGAAGGTTATTTCTCTGTTCACAACTTTTTCGACAAAGAAAAGATCACCTTCGCACTCCTTACAACTCTCCCTCATGTCAAACATTGGTGGGAAACTTACTGGGAGTAAACTTCCACAGAGGAGTCTCGAATATATGGGGCCAATCCCACTTGGGAATTTTTTGTGGATGCGTTAAAGGAACAGTATTACCCTGTTGGCAACTATGAGGACTAGTACATGAGATGGGCCACACTGTGGCAAGAGAGGGGCCAAGCAGTTTTGAAGTTCACCAATACCTTCCATACCTTGCGCACCAAGATGGGTATCAAAGACTCTGAGCGACATTTGGTTCTGAAAGACCATGGGGCTCTACACAGATACATCTAGACGGAAATGGATTTTCTGGACATCTCATCACTTGGTGCTGCTTATCAATATGCTGTTAAAATCGAGCAGAAATTTAAGCACCAGAACAAACGAGAGTTCAGGTCTGCAAATCCTCAACAACAGAAGTATGATAAAGACTACCCTAACAAACAGTCTCTCGAAAACCAGTCCAAGACACAGGAAAAGAAGGGTCACAGGAAGACAAAGAAGGACACCAAAAAATGGTGTGATTTCCACAAACGCCCCTGGCACAACACTGATGAATGTCGCTCAAAACAATCATTGGTGGCTGAGATCAAAGACAAGGAGTCGAACCTTGATTAAGAATACGATTCTGAAAATATTGGTAAAGGAAAGATCATTGACACAAACCCCACTACTATTGTCGCAACCGCAACAATTCAACCAGAAGAACCAACAGATCCCGAAGAGGGGGAGCACCTTTTTCATTCACAGATGTGGGTGAAGGGGACCCCGCTGCATTTTATTTTTGATAGAGGAAGCCAAAAGAACCTCATCTCAGTAGAGGTCATCAAACAGTTGGGATTGTTGACAACACCACACCCACATCCATACAACATCGGGTGGCTTCGCCAAGGACAAAATTTGCATGTCAGCCAACAATCTCAATTGTCATACATCATCTAGCCCTTCAAGGACAAGGTATTATGTGATGTTGCTCCACTGGATGTCTGTGATATTCTTGGGCTAGCCATATATGTGGAAGCACCATGATGTTTATGAGTCTTGACCCCATAGTGTCATTGTTACTTTGGGGGGTCATCTCTACAGAATACCAGAGGTAGTTCCGAATACTGTTCCACCTAAAAAGTGTCGCAAGGTAGTATCTCATACTGCAAAATTCAGCTTCTTCACTATCTGTTCAAAAGGAGAACAAAAGGACACTGCAACCACTACAGCCTTGCCCCAAGCGCCTTCTATCCAACAGAAGCAGGTCAACAAGGTGGAAACAAAGTGCAAATATTCCTTCTACACGCCGTCCTCACATGTATCCAACTTGTTGAACAGCCTCAACCTCAACAGGTTCATGACAAACTTCCACAAACTGAGCAACGCAACATCTCCAGCAAGACAAGCAGCTCACCAAGATGAAAATTCAACAAACGCTTTTCCCTCTCCCATGGGAACTCAGCACAATGGATACCATTGCTTCCTAAGGAGGGAGGATTGATCCAGGTGTATATTGGTGGCCACCCACCTTTTCCAACAGGCTAAAAACAGTTTTCTGGCAATTTTGACAATTTACTATTTTTAGCAAGTTTTAACTTTCGGGGTCATTTTGAGGGCCTAAATGAAGGATATTTTGGATAGAGGTTCTCAATCATGTTCAGAGGCATTATTGATCCCCCAAAATGAATCTCCTCAACGATACCTTTCCAACGAGCTATTATACACCTAAAACGAAGATCGTATGCAAAAGTTGCGACCCCGGGAAGTTGAAGTACTAACTTACCCAAACGGGGCCCACATGACTTTTGGCGTTTCATCTCCTAGGGATAGGTTTTTGGATGCCTAGGGTTTTTTGAATTCCTTCTTATTGTAAAAATTCCTTCAAAGCCTCATTGTAATCATCTTCTTGCGAATGCGAGTAGTCGTCACATCTCTTCTCAGAGATAAGTTGCCACCATTCTAGCGAGTCTTTCACTCTATATTTTTACAGTCTCTGTACATTTATTTCATTAATAGAAATCATGTATTAATGTATCTCTGTGTTTATGTTTGCATCTCTGATATATTTCTGTTATATTATTGGATATATGAGATATCTCTGTGCATTTCTTTATTATATTTCCGCTCTCATTTCGTGCCGAAAATAATCCCGATTAGTGGTATCAGAGCAGGCTAATCTTGATGGGTTTTTTTCAGTGCATGTCCCTGATGAAGTCTGAGTATAGAAAGTTGGGTCTCGATCTTGTCTCTCTTGAGGAAAATCGCTATCACGCACCCAAAAAACCTTCAATTGCAGAAGGAAAGAAAAACGACGGAGTAGACGATCCTATCAATTTGTTGCTTGAGCAAGCTCTCACATGACAGAGGGGCGAAATGATGGAAAATTTTTCCCACATCCTTAAACACATGTCGATAGCATCAGGTGCATCTCATCAAGCGACCACTTTGGAGGCACCTTTCCTTTCAAGGTATAAGTTAATTTTGGTATTCCTATATTTAAAGGTCAGATAGATGCAGAAGCCCTAGAAAAATGGTTAACTCTGCTAGAAGGTTATTTCTCTGTTCAAAACTTTTCCGACAAAGAAACGATCTCCTTCACACTCCTTACAGCTCTCCCTCATGTCAAACATTGGTGGGAAACTTACTGGGAGTAAAGTTCCACAGAGGAGTCTGGAATATATGGGGTCGATCCCACTTGGGATTGTTTTGTGGATGCGGTAAAGGAACAGTATTACCCTGTTGGCAACTATGAGGACCGGTACATGAGATGGACCACACTACAGAAAGAGAGGGGCCAAGAAGTTCTGGAGTTCACCAATAACTTCCATACCTTGTGCACCAAGCTGGGTATCAAAGACCCCACGCGACAATTGGTTCTTAAAGACCGTGGGGCTCTACACAGATACATCTAGACAGAAATGGATTTTTTGGACATCTCATCACTCTGTGCTGCTTATCGATATGTTGTTAAAATCGAGCAGAAATTTAAGCACCAGAACAAATGGGAGTTCGGATATGCAAATCCACAACAACATAAGTATGATAAAGATGGCCCTAACAAACAGTCTCCTGAAAACCAGTCCAAGACACAGGAAAAGAAGGGTCACGGGAAGAAAAAGAAGGACACCAGAAAATGGTGCGATTTCCACAAACTCCCTTGGCTCAACACCGATGAATGTCGCTCAAAACAGTAATTGGTGGCCAAGATAGAAGACAAGGAGCCCAACCCTGATTCAGAATCTAATTCTGAAAATACTGGTAAAGGACAGATCATTGACGCAGACCCCACTACTATTGTCGCGACCGCAACAATTCAACTAGAACAACCAACATATCCCAAAGAGGGGGAGCACCTTTTTCATTCATAGATGTGGGTGAAGGGGACCCCACTGCATTTTATTGTTGATAGTGGAAGCCAGAAGAACCTCATCTCAGTAGAGGTTGTCAAACAGTTGGGATTGTCGACAACAACACACCCGCAACCATACAACATTGAGTGGCTTCGCCAAGGAAGATATCTTCGTGTCAGCCAACAATGTTGATTGTCATACAGCATCCAACTCTTCAAGGATGAGGTATTATGTGTCTGTGATGTTCTTTTGGGCCAACCATATATGTGGAAGCGCCATGTTATTTATGAGTCTCGACCCCATAGTATCATTATTACTTTGGGGGGTCATCTCTACATAATACCAGAGGTAGTTGCGACTATTGTTCCACCTAAAAAGTGTCGCAAGGTAGTATCTCATACTGCAAAATTCAGCTTCTTCACTATCTTTTCAAAAGGAGAACAGAAGGACACTGCAACCACTACAGCCTTGCCCCAAGCACCTTCTATCCAATAGAAGAAGGTTGACAAGGTTGCAGAAAAGTGAAAATATTCCTTGTGCACACTGTCCTCTCATGTATTTTGACTTGTTGAACAACCTCAACCTCAACAGGTTCGTGACAAACTTCCACAAACTGAGCAGCGCAACGTCTCCAGCAAGTCAAGCAACTCACTAAGATGCAAATTCAACAAACGCTTTTCCCTCTCCCCTGGGAACTCAATTCAACAGAGATCATTTCTTCCTAAGGAGGGAGGATTGATCTAGGTGGATATCGGTGGCCACCCACATTTTCCAACTGGCTCAAAACAGTTTTTTGACAATTTTGACAATTTACTATTTCTAGCAGGTTTTAACTTCCAGGGCCATTTTGAGGGCCTAAATGATGGCTATTCGAGATCGAGGTTCTTGATGATGGTTGAAGGAATGATTGATCCCCCAAAATGAATCCCCTCGATGATACCTTTTCAACGAGCTATTATACGCCTAAAACGAAGATCGCATGCAAAAGTTACGACCCCAAGAAGTTGAAGTACTAACTTACCTAAACGGGGCCCACGTGACTTTTTGCATTTCATCTCCTAGGGTTAGGTTTTTGGATGCCTAGGGTTCTTGGCATTCCTTCTTATTGTAAAAATGACTTCAAAGCCTCATTTTAATCATCTTCTTGCGAATGCGAGTAGCCGTCACATCTCTTCTAAGAGATAAGCTACCACCATTCTAGCGAGTCTTTCACTCTATATTTTTACAGTCTCTGTACATTTATTTCATTAATAGAAATCTTGTATTAATGTATCTCTATGTTTATGGTTGCATATATGATATATTTCTGTCATATTATTGTATATATGCGATATCTCCGTGCATTTCTTTATTATATCTATGCTCTCATTTCACGCCGAAAATAATCCTGATCGGTGGCATCAGAGCAGGCTGCTCTTGATGGTTTTTTTTCAGTGCATTTCCCCGACGAGGCCCAAGTATTGCAAGTTAGGTCTCGAGCTTGTCTCTCTTGAATAAAATCGCTATTTCACACCCAAAAAACCCTCAATGGAGGAATAAAAGAAAAAAGACGGAGCAAACGATCCTATCAATCTATTGCTTGAGCAAGCTCTCACATGACAAAGGGACGAAATGATGGAGAATTTTGCCCACATCCTTAAATGCCTGCCTATAGCATCAGGCGCATCTCATCAAGTGACCACTTTGGAGGCACCTCGCCTTTCAAGGTACAAGTTAATTTTGATTTTCCTATATTTGAAGGACAGATAGATGCAGAAGCCCTAGAAAAATGGTTAACTCTGCTAGAAGATTATTTCTTTGTTCACAACTTTTCCGACAAAGTAAAGATCACCTTCGCACTCTTTATAGCTCTCCCTAATGTCAAAAATTGGTTGGAAACTTACTGGGAACAAAGTTCCACAGAGGAGTCTGGAATATATGGGGTCGATCCCACTTGGGATTGTTTTGTGGATGTGGTAAAGGAACAATATTACCCTGTTGGCAACTATGAGGACCAGTACATGAGATGGATCACATTGCGGCAAGAGAGGGGCCAAGCAGTTTCAGAGTTCACCAATACCTTCCATACCTTTCACACCAAGCTGGGTATCAAAGACTCTGCGTGACATTTGGTTATCAAATATTGTGGGGCTCTACATAGATACATCCAGACAGAAATGTATTTTCTGGACATCTCATCACTCAGTGTTGCTTATCAATATGCTGTTAAAATCTAGCAGAAATTTAAGCACTAGAACAAATGAGAGTTTGGGTCTGCAAATCTGCAACAACAGAAGTATGATAAAGACGACCCTAAAAAACAGTCTCCCGAAAACCATTCCAAGACACAGAAAAAGAAGGGTCATGGGAAGACAAAGAAGGACACCGAAAAATGGTGCAATTTCCACAAAAGCCCCTGGCACAACACCAATGAATGTCGCTCAAAAAAATCATTGGTGGCAGAGATAAAAGTCAAGGAACCCAACCCTGAATTAGAATCTGATTCTGAAAATACTGGTAAAGGACAGATAATTGACATAGAC
>JZKD02S1547993.1:136750-149143 GCA_000966675.3 Picea glauca
CGAGCGACATTTGGTTCTTAAATACCGTGGGGCTCTACACAGATACATCCAGACGGAAATGGATTTTCTGGACATCTCATCACTCGGTGCTGCTTATCAATATGCTGTTAAAATTGAGAAGAAATTTAAGCACCAGACCAAATAGGAGTTTGTGTCTGCAAATCCACAACAACAGAAGTATGATAAAGATGGCCCTAACAAACAGTCTCCCGAAAACCAGTCCAAGACACAAGAAAAGAAGGGTCACGGGAAGACAAAGAAGGACACCGGAAAATGGTGTGATTTCCACAAAAGCCCCTGCAACAACATCGATGAATGTCGCTCAAAACATTCATTGGTGGCCGAGATCAAAGACAAGGAGTCGAACCCTGATTCAGAATCTGATTCTGAAAATACTGATAAAGGACAGATCATTGACGTAGACCCCATTTTTTTTTTTTTTTTGTTAATTTGTGCGGAACCTGTTGGGTACGCGATTAACCTGTGGCTTGAGAAACCGCGACTCAGGGGCATCTAAGCTGTCAAAATCACCCGAGGATCGCACCAGGCCTGAGCCACACCAACCCTTAACATGGTTGGATTTTTTGTCCCCGCGGGTTTCGAACCGGTGACTTTAACATCACGGAGTGGCTTAACAACACACTCCATCACCGACTATCCTACACCTCGGGGACTTTGACGTAGACCCCATTACTAATGTCACAACCGCAACAATTCAACCAGAAGAACCAACAGATCTTGAAGAGGGGGAGCACCTTTTTCATTCACAAATGTCGGTGAAGGGGACCCCACTACATTTTATTGTTGATAGAGAAAGCCAGAAGAACCTCATCTCAATAGAGGTCGTCAAATAGTTTGGATTGTCGACAACACCACACCCATAGCCATAAAACATCGGGTGGCTTCTCCAAGGATGAGATCTTCGTGTCAGCCAGTAATTTCGATTATCATACGACATCCAACCCTTCAAGAACGAGGTATTATGTGATGTTGCTCCACTGGATGTCTGTGATGTTCTCTTGGGCCAACCATATATGTGGAAGTTCCATGTTGTTTATGAGTCTTGGCCCCATAGTTTCATTGTTACTTTGGGGGGTCATCTCTACAAAATACCAGAGGTAGTTTCGACTACTGTTCCACCTAAAAAGTGTCGCAAGGTAGTATCTCATACTGCAAAATTCAGCTTCTTCACTATTTGTTCAAAAGGAGAACAAAAGGACACTGCAATCACTATAGCCTTGCCCCAAGCACCTTCTATCCAACAGAAGTAGGTCGACAAGGTTGCAGGAAAGCGCAAAGATTCCTTCTAAACACTGTCCTCTCATGTATCTCAACTTCCACAAACTGAGCAGCGCAACGTCTCCAGCAAGACAAGCAGCTCACCAAGATGCAAATTCAACAAACGCTTTTCCCTCTCCCCCGGGAACTCAATGCACTGGAGACCATTGCTTCCTAAGGAGGGAGGATTGAACCAGGTGGATATCAGTGGCCATCCACCTTTTCCAACTGGTTCAAAACAGTTTTTTGGCAATTTTGGCAATTTACTATTTTTAGAAGGTTTTAACTTCTGGGGCCATTTTGAGGGCCTAAATGAAGGATTTTAGAGATCGAGGTTATAAATGATGGAAAATATTAATAATTGAGACCCAAAAATGAATCTCCTCGATGATACCTTTCCAACGAGCTATTATACACCTAAAACGAAGATTGTATGCAAAAGTTACGACCCCTGGAAGATGAAGTACTAACTTACCCAAACGGGGCCCCCATGAATTTTGGTGTTTCATCTCCTAGGGTTAGGTTTTTGGATGCCTAGGGTTTTTGGAATTCCTTCTTATTGTAAAAAGGCCTTCAGAGCCTCATTGTAATCATCTTCTTGCGAATGCGAGTAGCCGTCACATCTCTTCTCAGAGATAAGCTACCACCATTCTAATGAGTCTTTCACTCTGTATTTTTACAGTCTCTGTACATTTCTTTCATTAATAGAAAATCTGTATTACTATATCTTTGTGTTTATGGTTGCATTTATAATATATTTATGTTATATTATTGGATATACGTGATATCTCTATGCATTTCTTTATTATATCTCCGCTCTTATTTCGTGCCGAAAATAATATGGATCAGTGGTATCAGAGCAGGCTGCTCTTGATCAGTTTGTTTCAGTGCATGTCCTCGATGAGGTCCGAGTATAGCAAGTTGGGTCTCGAGCTTGTCTCTCTTGAAGACAATCGCTATCGCACACTCAAAAAACCCTCAATGGCAGAAGAAAAGAAAAACGACGGAGCAGACGATCCTATCAATCTGTTGCTTGAGCAAGCTCTCATGCAACAGAGGGACGAAATGATGGAGAATTTTTCCCACATCCTTAAACGCTTGTCGATAACATCAGGCACATCTTCATCAAGTGACCACTTTGGAGGCAGCTCGCCTTTAAAAGGTACAAGTTAATTTTTATATTCCTATATTTGAAGGACAGATAGATGCAGAAGCCCTAGAAAAATGGTTAACTCTGCTAGAATGTTATTTCTCTATTCACAACTTTTCTGACAAAGAAAATATCACCTTCGCACTCCTTAAAGATCTCCCTCATGTCAAACATTGGTGGGAAACTTACTGGGAGCAAAGTTCCACAGAGGAGTCTGGAATATATGGCTCTGATCCCACTTGGGATTTTTTTGTGGATGGGGTAAAGGAACAGTATTACCTTGTTGGTAAATATGAGGACCAGTACATGAGATGGATCACACTGCGGAAAGAGAGGGGCCAAGTAGTTCCGGAGTTCACCAATACCTTCCATACCTTGCGCACCAAGCTGGGTATCAAAGAGTCCGAGCGACATTTGGTTCTAAAATACTGTGGGGCTCTACATAGATACATCCAGACAAAAATGGATTTTTTGGACATCTCATCACTCGGTTCTGCTTATAGATATGTTGTTAAAATAGAGAATAAATTTAAGCACCAAAACAAACAGGAGTTCGGGTCTACAAATATGCAACAAAAAAAGTATGATAAAGACATCCCTAACAAACAGTCTCCAGAAAATCAGTCCAAGACACAGGAAAAGAAGGGTCACGAGAAGACAAAGAAGGACACTGGAAAATGGTGTGATTTCCAAAAAATCCCCTGGCACAACGTTGATGAATGTCACTGAAAACAGTCATTGCTGGCCGAGATCAAAGACAAGGAGTTGAACCCTGATTTAGAATCTGATTCTGAAAATACTGGTAAAGGACAGATCATTGACGCAGACCCCACTGCTAATGTTGCAACCACAACAATCAACTAGAAGAACCTACAGATCCTGAAGAGGGGGAGCGCCTTTTTCATTTACAAATGTGGGTGAAGGGGACCCCGCTGCATTTTATTGTTGATAGAAGAAGCCAGAAGAACCTCATCTCAACAGAGGTCACTAAACAGTTGGGATTGTCGAAAACACCACACCCGTAGCCATACAACATCGGGTGGCTTCGCCAAGGACGAGATCTCCCTGTCAGCCAGCAATGTCGATTGTCATATGGAATCCAGCCCTTCAAGGACAAGGTATTATGTGAGTTTGCTCCACTAGATGTCTGTGATGTTCTCTTGGGCCAGCCATATATGTGGAAGCGCCATGTTGTTTATGAGTCTCGACCCCATAGTGTCATTGTTACTTTGGGGGGTCATCTCTACAGAATACTAGAGGTAGTTTCGACTACTATTCCACATAAAAAGTGTCTCAAGGTAGTATCGCATACTACAAAATTCAGCTTCTTCACTATTTGTTCAAAAGCGGAACAAAAGGACACTGCAACAACTACAGCCTTTCCCCAAGTGCCTTCTATCCAACAGAAGCAGGTCAATAAAGTTTCAACAAAGCACAAAGATTCCTTTTGCACAATGTCCTCTCATGTATCTCGACTTGTTGAACAACCTCAACCTCAACAGGTTCATGACAAACTTCCACAAACTGAGCAACGCAACGTCTCCAGCAAGACAAGCAGCTCACAAAGATGAAAATTCAACAAACGCTTTTCCCTCTCCCCCGGGAACTCAACGTAATGGATACCATTGCTTCCTAAGGAAGGAGGATTGATCCAGGTGTATATCAGTGGCCACACACCTTTTTCAACTGGCTCAAAACAATTTTCTGGCAATTTCGACAATTTACTATTTTTAGCAGGTTTTAACTTCCGGGGCCATTTTGAGGGCCTAAATGAAGGATTTTCAAGATAGAGTTTCTCAATGATAGTTTAATGCATGATTGATCCCCCAAAATTAATCTCCTCGACGATACGTTTCCAACGAGCTATTATACGCCTAAAACAGAGATCGTATGAAAAAGTTACGACCTTGGGAAGTTGAAGTACTAACTTACCCAAACGGGGCCCACATGACTTTTGGCGTTTCATCTCATAGGGTTAGGTTTTTGGCTTTCCTTCTTATTGTAAAAATTCCTTCAGAGCCTCATTGTAATCATCTTCTTGTGAATGCGAGTAGCCGTCACATCTCTTCTCAGAGATAAGCTACCACCATTCTAGCGAGTCTTTCACTTTGTATTTTTAGAGTCTCTGTACATTTCTTTCATTAATAGAAATCGTGTATTACTGTATTTCTGTTATATTATTGGATATACATGATATCTCTGTGAATTTCTTTATTATATCTCTGCTCTCATTTCATGCCAAAAATAATCCAGATTAGTGGTATCAGAGCAGGCTGCTCTTGATCATTTTTTTTTAGT
This sequence comes from Picea glauca, assembly GCA_000966675.3. NCBI lineage: Eukaryota > Viridiplantae > Streptophyta > Pinopsida > Pinales > Pinaceae > Picea > Picea glauca. Next base: position 141,477 of record JZKD02S1547993.1, read on the forward strand.
GCATGTCCCCGATGGGGTCTGAATATAGCAAGTTGGGTCTCTAGCTTGTCTCTCTTGAAGACAATCGCTATCGCACACCCAAAAAAACCTCAATGGAAGAAGAAAAGAATAACGATGGAGCAGATGATCTTATCAATCTGTTTCTTGAGCAAGCTCTCACACGACAGAGGGATGAAATGATGGAGAATTTTTCCCACATCCTTAAACGCCTGCCGATAGCATCAAGCGCATATTCATCAAGCGACCACTTTGGAGGCACCTCGCCTTTCAAGGTACAATTTAATTTTTATATTCCTGTATTTGAAGGATAGATAGATGCAGAAGCCCTAGAAAAAAGGTGAACTCTGCTAGAAGGTTATTTCTCTATTCACAACTTTTGTGACAAAGAAAAGATCATCTTCGCACTCCTTAAAGCTCTCCCTCGTGTCAAACATTGGTGGGAAACGTACTGGGAGGAAAGTTCCATAGAGGAGTCTAGAATATATGGGGCCGATCCCACTTGGGATTTTTTTGTGGATGTGGTAAAGGAACAGTATTACCCTGTTGGCAACTATGAGGACCAGTACATGAGATGGACCACACTACGGCAAGAGAGGGGCCAAGCAGTTCCAAAGTTCACAAATACCTTCCATACCTTGTGCACCAAGCTAGGTATCAAAGACACCGAGCGACATTTGGTTCTGAAATACCGTGGGGCTCTACACAGATACATCCAGACGAAAATGGATTTTCTGGACATCTCATCACTCAGTGCTGCTTATCGATATGATGTTAAAATCGAGCAGAAATTTAAGCACTAGAAAAAATGGGAGTTCGGGTCTGCAAATCCACAACAACAAAAGTATGATAAAGACAGCCCTAACAAACAGTCTCCTAAAAACCAGTCCAAGACACAGGAAAAGAAGGGTCACAGGAAGACAAAGAAGCACACCAGAAAATGGTGCGATTTCCACAAAAGCCCCTGGCACAACACCAGTCGCTCAAAATAGTCATTGGTGGTCGATATCAAAGATAAGGAGTCGGACCCTGATTTAGAATCCAATTCTGAAAATACTGGTAAAGGACAGATCATTGACGTAGACCCCACTGCTAATGTCACAACCGCAACAATTCAACCAGAAGAACCAACAGATCATGAAGAGGGTGAGAGACTTTTTCATTCACATATGTGGGTGAAGGGGACCCAGTTGCATTTTATTGTTGATAGTGAAAGCGAGAAGAACCTCATCTTAGCAGAGGTCATCAAACAGTTGGGATTGTCGACAACACCACACCCGCAGCCATACAACATCGGGTGGCTTTTCCAAGGATGAGATCTCTGTGTCAACCAGCAATGTTGATTGTCATACGGCATCCAGCCCTTCAAGGATGAGGTATTATGTGATGTTGCTCCACTGGATGTCTGTGATGTTCTCTTAGGCCAGCCATATATGTGGAAGCGCCATAATATTTATGAGTTTCGAACCCATAGTGTCATTGTTACTTTGGGGGGTCATCTCTACATAAATACCAGAGGTAGTTTCGACTACTATTCCACCTAAAAAGTGCCGCAAGCTAGTATCCCATACTGCAAAATTCAGCTTCTTCACTATCTATTCAAAAGGAGAACAAAAGGACACTGCAACCACTATAGCCTTGCCCCAAGTGCATTCTATCCAACAGAAGCAGATCGACAAGGTTGCAACAAAGTGCAAAGATTCCTTCTGCACACCATACTCTCATGTATCTCGACTTGTTGAACAGCCTCAACCTCAATAGGTTCATGACAGACTTCCACAAACTGAGCAATGCAACGTCTCCAACAAGAGAAGCAGCTCACCAAGATGCAAATTCAACAAACGCTTTTCCCTCTCCCTCGGGAACTCAACACAATGGAGACCATTGATTCCTAATGAGGGAGGATTGATTCAAGTGGATATCGGTGGCCACCCGCCTTTTCCAACTAGCTCAAAATAGTTTTCTAGCAATTTTAGCAATTTACTATTTTTAGCAGGTTTTAACTTTCAAGGCCATTTTGAGAGCCTAAATGAAGGATTTTCGAGATTGTGGTTCTCAATGATTTCAAAATACATGATTAATACCCCAAAATGAATCTCCTCAATGATACCTTTCCAACGAGCTATTATACGCCTAAAACAGAGATCGTATGCAAAAGTTACGACCCCTGGAAGTTGAAGTACTAACTTACCCAAACGGGGCCCACATGACTTTTGGCATTTCATCTCCTAGGGTTAGGTTTTTGGATGCCTAGGGTTTTTGGCATTCCTTCTTATTGTAAAAATGCCTTCAGAGCCTCATTTTAATCATCTTCTTATGAATGCGAGTAGCCTTCACATCTCTTCTCAGAGATAAGCTGCCAGCATTCTAACGAGTCTTTCACTCTATATTTTAACAGTCTCTGTACATTTCTTTCATTAATAGAAATTGTGTAGTACTGTATCTCTGTGTTTATGGTAGCATTTCTGATATATTTATGTTATATTATTGGATATACATGATATCTCTATGCATTTCTTTATTATATCTCCGTTCTCATTTCGTGCTGAAAATAATCCGGATTAGTGGTATCAGAGTAGGTTGCTCTTGATCGTTTTTTTTCAGTGCATGTCTCTGATGAGCTCCGAGTATAGCAAGTTGGGTCTCAAGCTTGTCTCTCTTGAATACAATCGCTATCGCACACCTAAAAAACCCTCAATGGCGGAAGAGAAGAAAAACGATGGAGCAGACGATCCTATCAATCTGTTGCTTGAGCAAGCTCTCACATGACAGAGGGACGAAATGATGGAGAATTTTTCCCACATGTTTAAATGTCTGTCGATAGCATCAGGAACATATTCATCAAGCGACCACTTTGGAGGTACCTCGCCTTTCAAGGTACAAGTTAATTTTGATATTTATGTATTTGAAGGACAGATAGATGCAGAAGCCCTAGAAAAATGGTTAACTCTGCTACAAGGTTATTTCTCTGTTCACAACTTTTCCGACAAAGAAAAGATCACCTTCGCACTCCTTATAGCTCTCCCTCGTGTCAAACATTGGTGGGAAAATTACTGGGAGCAAAGTTCCACAAAGGAGTCTAGAATATATGGGGTCGATCCCACTTGGGATTATTTTGTGGATGCGGTAAAGGAACAATATTACTCTGTTGGAAACTATGAGGACCAGTACATGAGATGGACCACACTGCGGCGAGAGAGGGGCCAAGCAGTTCCATAGTTCACCAATACCTTCCATACCTTGTGCACAAAGATGGGTATCAAAGACTCTGAGTGACATTTGGTTCTAAAATACCGTGGGGCTCTACATAGATACATCCAGACGAAAATGGATTTTCTGGACATCTCATCACTCAGTGTTGCTTATCGATATGTTGTTAAAATCGAGCAACAATTTAAGCACCAGAACAAACCAGAGTTCAGGTTTGCAAATCTGCAACAAAAGAAGTATGATAAAGACGGCCCTAACAAACAGTCTCTCGAAAACCATTCCAAGACACAGGAAAAGAAGGGTCACAGGAAGACAAAGAAGGACACCGAAAAATGGTGCGATTTCCACAAAATCCCCTGTCACAACACCGATGAATGTTGCTCAAAACAGTCATTGGTGGCTGAGATCAAAGACAAGGAGCTGAACCCTGATTCAGAATCCGATTTTGAAAATACTGGTAAAGGACAGATCATTGACGCAAACTCCACTGCTATTGTCCCAACCGCAGCAATTGAACTAGAAGAACCAATAGATCCCGAAGAGGGGGATCACCTTTTTCATTCATAGATGTGAGTGAAAGGGACCCCGCTTCATTTTATTGTTGATAGTGGAAGCCAAAATAACCTCATCTTAGCAGAGGTCATCAAACAGTTGGGATTGTCAACAACACCACACCTGTAGCCATACAACATCGGGTGGCTTCGCCAAGGACAAGATCTCCATGTCAGCCTGCAATGTCGATTGTCATATGACATCTAGCCCTTCAAGGATGAGGTATTATGTGATGTTTCTCCTCTGGATGTCTGTGATGTTCTCTTGGGCCAGCCATATATGTGGAAGTGCCATCTTGTTTATGAGTCTCGACCCCATAGTGTCATTGTTACTTTGGGGGGTCATCTCTATAGAATACCAAAGTTAGTTATGACTACCATTCCACCTAAAATGTGTCACAAGGTAGTATCTCATACTACAAAATTCAGCTTCTTCACTATTTGTTCAAAAGGAGAACAAAAGGACACTGCAACCACTACAGCCTTGCCCCCAAGCACCTGCGATCCAACAGAAGCAGGTCGCCAAGGTTGCCACAAAGTGAAAAGATTCCCTTTTCATGCTGTCCTATAATGTATATCAACTTGTTGAACAACCTCAACCTCAACAGGTTCGTGAGAGACTTCCACAAACTGAGAAGCGCAATGTCTCCACCAAGACAAGCAACTCACCAAGATAAAAATTCAACAAATGCTTTTCCCTCTCCCCAGGGACCTCAATGCAATGGAGACCATTTATTCCTAAGGAGGGAGGATTGATCCAGGTGGATATCGGTGGCCAACCACCTTTTCCAACTGGCTTAAAACAATTTTCTGGCAATTTTGGCAATTTACTATATTAAGCAGGTTTTAACTTCTGGGGCCATTTTGAGGGTCTAAATGAAGGATTTTCAAGATAGAGGTTCTCAATGATATATGAAGGCATGATTGAGCCCCCAAAATGAATCTCCTCGACGATACCTTTCCAACGAGATATTATATGCCTAAAACGGAGATCTTATGCAAAAGTTACGACCCCGGGAAGTTCAAGTACTAACTTACCCAAACGGGGCCCAAATGACTTTTTGCGTTTCATCTCCTAGGGTTAGGTTTTTGAAAGCCTAGGGATTTTGGCATTCCTTCTTATTGTAAAAATGCCTTTAGAGCCTCATTGTAATCATCTTCTTGCGAATGCGAGTAGCCGTCACATCTCTTCTCAGAAATAAGATGCCACCATTCTAACGAGTCTTTCACTCTCTATTTTTACAGTCCCTGTACATTTCATTCATTAATAGAAATTGTGTATTACTATATATTTGTGTTTATGGTTGCATCTCTGATATATTTATGTTATATTATTGGATATACGTGATATCTCTGTGCATTTCTTTATTATATCTCCGTTCTCATTTTGTGCCGAAAATAATCTGGATTAGTGGTATAAGAGTAGGCTGCTCTTGATCGTTTTTTTTTAGTGCATGTCCCCGACGAGGTCCGAGTATAGAAAGTTGGGTCTTGAGCTTGTCTCTCTTGAATAAAATTGCTATTGCACACCCAAAAAACCCTCAATGGTGGAAGAAAATAAAAACGACGGAGCAGACAATCCTATCAATCTGTTGCTTGAGCAAGCTCTTACGCGACAGAGGGACGAAATGATGGAGACTTTTTCCCACATCCTTAAATGCCTGTCGATATCATCAGGTGCATCTTCATCAAGTGACCACTTTGGAGGCACCTCACCTTTCAAGGTACAATTTGATTTTTATATTCCTATATTTGAAGGACAGGTAGATGCAGAAGCCCTAGAAAAAAGGTTAACTCTACTAGAAGGTTATTTCTCTGTTCACAACTTTTTTGACAAAGAAAATATCACCTTCGCACTCCTTACAGCTCTCCCTCATGTCAAACATTGGTGGGAAACTTACTGGGATCAAAGTTCCATAGAGGAGTCTGGAATATATGGGGCCGATCCCACTTGGGATTTTTTTGTGGATGCATTAAAGGAACAATATTACCCTGTTGGAAACTATGAGGACCAGTACATGAGATGGACCACATTGTGGCAAGAGAGGGGCCAAACAGTTTCAGAGTTCACCAATACCTTCCATACCTTGCGCACCAAGCTGGGTATCAAAGACTCTGAGCGACATTTGGTTCTGAAATACCGTGGGGATCTACACAAATACATCTAGATGGAAATGGATTTTCTGGACATCTCATCACTCGGTGTTGCTTATAGCTATGCTGTTAAAATCGAGTAGAAATTTAAGCACAAGAACAAACGGGAGTTCGGGTCTGCAAATCCGCAACAACAGAGGTATGATAAAGATGTCCCTAACAAACAGTCTCCCGAAAACAAGTCCAAGACACAGGAAAAGAAGGGTTGTGGGAAGACAAAGAAGGACACCGGAAAATGGTGCGATTTCCACAAAATCCCCTGGCACAACACTGATGAATGTCTCTCAAAACAGTCATTGGTGGCTGAGATCAAAGACAATGAGCCAAACCCTGATTCAGAATCTGATTCTGAAAACACTGGTAAAGGACAGATCATTGATGCAGACCCCACTGCTATTGTCACAACCGCAGCAATTCAACCAGAAGAACCAACAGATCCCGAAGAGGGGGAGCGCCTTTTTCATTCACAGATGTGGGTGAAGGGGACCCCACTACATTTTATTGTTGCTAGCGAAAGCCATAAGATCCTCATCTCAGCAGAGGTCATCAAATAGTTGGGATTGTTGACAAGACCACACCCACAACCATATAACATTGGGTGGCTTTGCCAAGGACGAGATCTTTGTGTCAGTCAGCAATTTTGATTGTCATACGGCATCCAGCCCTTCAAGGATAAGGTATTATGTGATGTTTATCCACTAGATGTTTGTGATGTTCTCTTGGGCCAGCCATATATGTGGAAGCGCCATGTTGTTTATGAGTCTCGACCCCATAGTGTCATTGTTACTTTGTGGGGTCATCTCTATAGAATACCAGAGGTATTTCCGACGACTATTCCTACCTAAAAAGTGTCGCAAGGTAGTATCTCATACTGCAAAATTCAAATCTTCACTATCTGTTCAAAAGGAGAACAAAAGGACACTGCAACCACTACAGCCTTGCCCCAAGCGACTTCTATCCAACAGAAGCAGGTCGACAAGGTTGCAGAAAAGTGCAAAGATTCCTTCTGCACACCATATTCTCATGTATCTCGACTTGTTGAATAGCCTCAACCTCAATAGGTTCATGACAGACTTCCACAAACTGAGCAGCGCAACGTCTCCAGCAAGACAAGCAACTCACCAAGATGCAAATTCAACAAACGCTTTTCCCTCTCCCCCGGGAACTCAACGCAATGGATACCATTGCTTCCTAAGGAGGGCTGATTGATCCAGGTGGATATCAGTGGCCACCCATCTTTTCCAACTGGCTCAAAACAGTTTTCTGACAATTTTGGCAATTTACTATTTTTAGCAGGTTTTAACTTTTGGGGCCATTTTGAGGGCCTAAATGAAGGATTTTAAAGATTGAGTTTCTCAATTATATACAAAGGAATAATTTATCCCTCAAAATAAATCTCCTCGATTATACCTTTCCAATGAGCTATTACATTCCTAAAACGAAGATCATATGCAAAAGTTACGACCCCAGGAAGTTGAAGTACTAACTTACCCAAACGGGGCCCACATGACTTTTGGTGTTTCATCTCCTAGGGTTAGGTTTTTGGATGCCTAGGGTTTTTGGTATTCCTTTTTATTGTAAAAAGGCCTTCAGAGCCTAATTGTAATCATATTCTTGCGAATGCCAGTAGTAGTCACATCTCTTCTCTGAGATAAGCTGCCACCATTCTAGCGAGTCTTTCACTCTGTATTTTTACAGTCTCTGTACATTTCTTTCATTAATAGAAATTGTGTATTACTGTATCTCTGTGTTTAT
>JZKD02S1547993.1:149193-187359 GCA_000966675.3 Picea glauca
ATGATTTATTCCAACTCCCCCATGAAAAAACTCATCTATTATTAGGGAATGTGCACCTCCTCTTTGAGTGAGAGATTTATTCCTTAATTAATGATTTTTGTCGTTACTATTATTAATAACTACTATTTCGGGTCCGTTAAGTGAGTTGGAACTGCTTCTCTTGTCAGTTAAGTGAGATTAAGTGATATAATGTGCATCACTTAACTCTTGTGGAAATTAATGAGTGTGTGACATGTATCTTTAGTGGTCTAGGTCGAACTATGTGGTCTCCCTTAGCTTATGACACCTATTTTAGCTATTTCTAGCTTTTTTTGACTAGAATTTCTATGTTGGAAATTCTATATATTCACCTCCTCTCGTCTTTTTGAGGATGGTTGCTCATGTATATTCATTTTTATTAATATAATTCTCTGATTTATGGACAAAAAATTTCTCTCATCTCTTGAATATCAACAAATTGTTTGTGTTCAATTTAACTAGAATTCTAGATCTATTGGGGTTTCTGCAGGAATTCTATAGGTTTGACCTTCAAAAAGGCTCAAGGGATGCACCTCTGGATCATATTTTGTATCTCCCTTGTTTTCCTCAAATGAATCATTAGAAAATTCCTCATTATTTATATTGACGACATGTTTGTAATGTTCCCTTAATAGTGAGGCAAACACAGGGGCAGACATTCTGCATTTCTTGGGAAATTTTCTGCATCATCCTCCTTGCAACCTTGTTGAGTATGTAGAATCTATTTGTCATCTGTGCACTATGATAACTGGGCTTCTTATTCCCATGAAGATAATATTGGATTCTTTGAAAAATCATCTTCAATCTCAACCATATAGTCACCATTCTGAAGATCATATCTGAGCATATTATCTATGTAGGGGAGGTCATCAAGCATGCACATCATCTCAAGATATTTTTCCACTACCACCTGATTTTGAACTTCCTCTTTGACTGTATTGTGAATTGAGTACATGAAGAAATCCTTTGGTGGTTTAGGATACTAAGGATAATATTCTATGTTCTTGGGAACATTTGTTCTTGTTCTTTCTAGAGTCGATGGTACATGAGGCCTTTGAAAAACAATTTCATCTTTCCTGCTAATCTTATGCAACATTTCATTTACAGTGTTCGCCAGAATATCAAGCTTCACTTCTGAGGATATCCCATGCTCTTTTTCTTTTGTGTTTTCTATCAATGCTTCTAGATTTACCTTCCTGTTCAATAGTTTGGCTTCCACATAGACTGTGACATTTTCCATTTCTTCTAGGGTTACAGTGTCTCTTTCTCTTAATTGGAATGTCATTTCTGAATCAAAGGCATCCGGGTAATATAATTGAGATAAACCAGGAGGTGGCCTTACATCCACAGGTATTGAATGATACACCTTATTGAACCTGCTTGAGAACTATTGTACCATCTCTCCTCGATTTCTTTTCAAGTGGTCATACTCTTCTAGGATGAGGAAAACATTTCCCATGATCACCCACCTATCTAGGAAAACCTACATGAACTGATGAAAATTTATTATGCTTGCAGCTGGAAGGTCTTTAAACCAATTTTTGACTTTACCTTGCAAAGACAAGGCAAACATATTGATATAGACATCATCATCTTCAACCTCATAAAGGTCAAGGAAATCTTCAAACCTCTGGATGTGTTTTTCAACAGTAATATTGGCATTCTCTCCATCAAACTTGGGCACATTATTGGTGTAATTTGCAAGGAGGTTATGGAGGATAGGAGGCAAATCTAGGGGCTTGTATTTGTCTAGGATTTTGGCAGGCACAGGAGGTGAAGCAAAAGTCTTACAATCATCAGGAGGTTTATTAATAGTAGGAGATAAAGCAGGAGGCTTATGTCTCACTAGGATTTTTATAGGTGCATCTGGGTTGTGCACAGGTGTATGAGTATGTACATTATTCACAATTTGGGGCTTAGTATCTTGAGGCTCATCAATTAGCAGGTGGTCAATGCAATCTTCAGCATTTTACTTTTGATCAGGCTTAGAATAAGATAGAACATAATTACATATAAAACCAAAGATGTCTTGAATGCAATTTGGGCTTGAGTACCTGATCTTTCTAGGCTGCTTGGTCATGCTTCAGGTTCTTCCTCCAGTGGAGTCTTTGAGTTGGCACTGTATGGAGCTGATTGGAGTCACCAGGTGAATGATCTTAGACTTCTTGTTTCTTATCACTATCCACCATCAGTGATCAGATCTAGAGATTTGAAGTGTACTACTCAGGAAAGTTCCCCAGTACGGTCGCCATTTTGTTAGCACTCTGTAATTTGGCCAAGGCTGTGGAGGTAGTCATAGAGGTAACATCAAAACCACTTCAATTCTTGGATATAGACCTCCAAGACTCAGAGAGGGATCTCTCTGTTTGATATAGATTTGTTTAAAATAGGATATTAGGCTAGCTATGCAGAACATGGTTTTGTTTATGGATTTTTGAATTGTTTTGGTTGAGACATAAAAATGACCATTGGGAAAAATGGAGTCAAGGATGAAAGATGATTAAATGAATAAATAAAAAAGATATATGTAGCCAGGAAAGACAGTCATATCAGTGGATTCTTATAATTTGTAAGATGGAGAGAGGAAAAGATCAGAGGTCATTTCAAATGCAGAGCAGAGCTTATCTGAATTTTGCATTCAATCTTCAGAAGAAAACATAGACATTGTGTTTAAGCCAGATTAGGGTGTCCTTGAAAAATCCTGAGCATACTCTTATTATAAGAAATGAGAACAAAAAAACAATATGAAAAACTAAGGAATAACAGTTTACATCAGAGAAAACTTCACCACAAAAAATGACACAAGAATCTGGAAAATAAAGTCTGTGTATTCATTCATTACAGTCAATTAAAACCTGTGAGCATTTTTACATTTTTTGGTCATCCCAATTCCAACCCTTGGTTCATCAAAGGTTTGTGTCTTTATAGCCCTTACATCAGACATCCAAATCCTAGAATACTGGATCAAATTTACTTAAAATAGAAATTCAACAACTGACACAAGAAAATAGGAAAGGATCCTATAAAATAGGTCAAATCCTTATCTTTGATGGTCTTCATATCCTTATAATCTTCTACAGCTACAGGAAACCTTCCAAGGCTGATGGATAAGGCAGAAATTGCCATCTTTAGCAAAAGATAGTTTTTTCTCAAAAATAGAAAACCAATTTTATCTTCTCCTTCTTGCTAGCACCTTGAAAGCTGGAAAAAAAACCTAAAATCGATGCCCTTAATTATTATCCATCATTACAAACCATATTCGAGGCATCTGGGTGAGAAAATCTTGGATCTATGCAAAAATAGTGCCTCTCTGCCCTGTCTGTGCTTTCGGTGGCTAAGAGAGGCAAAATCTGAGTCTGTTAGCCACCGAAAGCTCTGCTTTCGATGGCTAATGAATAGTTGAAATGTTTGACTAAGCCACCGAAAGTCCTGTCTTAGTGAAAAATTAACAAAATTGCAAAATACCTTTTTATCTTAGATTTAAAACACTTCAGGGATGACCTTTTGAAGCCTCTGCATCTTAAGCATGTTATGGAATGACTGTAGAATTGTTGGCTGCCTCTGGATAATTCAAACGGATGGCTGCATTTGCTAGGGTTTCAAGATCAACAAGTGCTTGAGGCTGAGGTCTTGAAGGCATGGCCTACAACTTCAATAACCTGACCTTTTTCTTCAAATGCGTAGCCACTCTCCATAGATTGTTATAGTCTTTTACGATCTTCTTCTTCTTTTTCTTTTCCTTTACACTTTCATGTGCCAATATTTCTAGGGCTGCACTAGTTTCTGCGAAATTCTTTGATAGATTTTTGTATATGGCCTTTAACACTCTCTCTAGCACTTCCTGTTGTGCTATTCTCTCTTTGCGTTTCTTAATCTTCTTTGATTTTTTCTGCTTTCTTTTGCTGCTAAATGTTTCACCCTTTTCAGGATTTGTGAACATCTCAGTCTCTAGTGCTTGCTCCATGGAAAATTCAATATTTTCATCAACAAGGACTTCCTCTTTTTCTGGTTCTTCATCTGAATATGAATATGACAAATTTAGAAAGTTTGTCTTCTTTGGTGCAACCTTCTCCATGTCTTCATTAAAATCCATCTTCTTCTTTGCTTTCTTAGGCTTGGAAGATGAATTATCCTGCTCAGATGCCACTGGAGAGATAGCTCTCCTCTTCCTTTTCCCACTCCTAGGAGTAGAGGACTTCTTTGAAGAAGATCTCTTTTTATCCTCTGGCTATAGATTTTGTCTGAAACTAATTCCAAAATAAGAAGTGGCCCCAATCCTTGTTCCTTCTCTGCGGTAGCTCACAAATCAATAGCTTGATCAAGCCATGATGAGACAATCTACCTTCCACCTTGCTGGGTTTGGATTTAACTTGATGAGCCATCTTAGTCAGGATCCTGTGAAGATAATAAGGTAGATTGAGTGGGATCCTACCAGTAAAATGGTTCATGAGTTTAAAGTGATAGATCATCACCCTATTGTGTCTACCTGCACAAGTTATATAAACAAAGATGGCCTTTAACAAGTGTTTCCATTTCTCTTCAATAAAATACATAGGAATGTCTTTCTTCCATATCAAACACTTGTGCTCTGGTTTCAAGTAGGACCTAAATTCAACATCCTTTGTAACAGTGGTTTTGAACCAGTTTTCTCTAGTCCTTCGAAGCTCAGTCACTTCATCTATGAGGGATTCATCCACTTGGAATTCATATTGGCCAATGGATGCTTTTCTTCCATCAAAATTCAGAGCAAAAGATTATGCCACCTGCTAATGAGAGATCTGCACGTTTTTACAAAATTCGTAACAACTTGCATCCTTGAAGCATCGGCACACCTCAGGGTGTGAATCAAGGTATCCGATATCATATAACTCTTTCCTGAGATCTGGTCCTCCTCTCTTCATTTTCTAGAATGCTCCTGTACCTGCAAATTGAAAAATTCGGGCTTGGGAGGAGATAGACACAACGCAAAATCAGGGAGGTTTGTGCTCAGCTATGACAGAGGAAAGAAATGGGGAAATACGATTAAGGCAAGCCCTGATTTTTAGGGATGTGAGAGGGTAATTAGGATTTGAAATGATAATGATTATTCGATAAACCTCGAAGGATAGGAATTACAAAGACCATGTGATCTCGTGAAACTTAGAGTTGAAATGATCAAGTCAGGATACACTGAGATCAGATCCTAATTCCTAGGACAGTTGTAAGATCTGGAGGGTTTAGGGTTAGATAGATTAAATCATAATCATAATAACTCATAAAACACCTCTTACTAAGTCATACTTGACAACTCCTCTATATTTTTAGTGACTAACTACAATCATAACACTTCACTAAGACGTGCTGACCATTTCAAATCTCCCTATGATTTTTGTGGCTAGGAGAGCCTCGAATTTCACGTTTAAGATGCCTAAATCTAGGACTTTCAGTGGCTTAGAAGCTCTTTTGAAAAGGCGCTTAGCCACCGAAACCTGTATTTTGAGTTTTTTGAAATAAAAACTAAATCAAATGTTTTTCAAAGTTTATTACAAGCTTAAAGCTCTATTAAATGAGCCTTAAAAATTTTAGAAATGTTCTTTCTAATAACAACCTAACACCTAATCAAATGAAATTGACTAATTTATTTCAGGAGACAATAAGCCAGCAAACCAAGAATTTCATCATGAAACCCACAAATAATATCTGAATCATTGTTATTGGATTAATCGGTAGGTGCAGAAACTAACAGATCTCCCTAGATCCACCTGGATCTAGAACAAAGCAAGACATGACATGACTCTTTCCCTAGGTTTTGACCATTGAATTAACTAGGAGGCAAGAACAAATAACATACCTTATTATCGCTTCCTATGGTATTTTTTTCTCCCGCTTCGCTCCAGTGCTCTCGTGCAACCAAGACCAAGACAACACAAACCAACCAAAGTGAAGATGACACAATTTATTCAACAGTCAACCTATGTATATGATCAAGGAATTATACAATAAAGTGGAAATAGATTTATGGGAAAGGGACATGCCACTGTATTATATTAATAGAAACTAAAGATTACAACCTAAGCCTTGATGTCACAAACTTCCTTTCGATGGCCCTTGGCTCTGACACACACACTTGCTCAATCCTTGCATGAAGAAGATCAAATCCTCTTGGTAGACTTGTTGGAGTCTCCAAGCTGTTGTTCAATGCTAAGTCCTTCACACAATTCTTTCACCAATTCTCCAATGAATATTGCTTAACCTTTTCCATGAGAATTCCCTCAATATATAGGAGAGAATGAATTAGTTACTTGGATAAGAATGATCCCAAAATATCAGGGAATCCAGTACCAGGATAACCATTCGAATGCCAACCCATCCTTCTAGAAGATTCCCTTCTAGAAGCATCGAGAATTCATCTTTTTCCTTGCTTTAGGAAGAGTTCGCACCCTAGCTGTTCAACACAGTGCAAGAGGTTCGCACCCTGGCTTAAGGTAGCCTGTGAGAATGGGTCATTCTCACAGCCAAATATACTAGCAGCCTGCAAACCTTCTTCAAAAATGAGGTTTTTGTGAAGAGATGAAAGTAACTTTTCTCAGGAGAAAGTTCTTATGAAGAGCCTAATTACACCATCATCAATACATCATCATGACGACCAAAATCATGGGTAACAAAATTCCCCCCAAAGTATGAGGTTGGAATCAGTGACAGTTCAAAGACTTTGTAAGCTGCATGTGTGTGTCGGGAACCAGGAGCACACCTAATCGGAAACCTGCGAACAACCAAGCATCTGCAAAATATCATATATACCAATTCTAAGGTAGGCATTCACATACTCAGATTATAGATTGATGACAATTGTAGACCTGGTTCATGGCCACCAATCATACACTGTGGATCCATGCCGTCAAAATATAGCATAGCCACCAAGAATACACTGTGGATCTATGCGAGAAGTTTCAAATTGAGATGACATAGCCACGAGACATACACAGTGGATCTATGTGTCACATATTATACATACTCTGTCACAACCTGGACAAAAGAGATGATATCCAGGGTCTTCGATTTCGTCGCCCAAATTATGAATCTAACCATGTGATTACATGTGTTGAAGTCGAACATGGCAGAAACCACTTGATTACCGGTCATTAATGAAATCGTTAACAAGTGCGAGGGAAATCACCATTGATGTTAATGACTCCCAAGGTACCCTAGTACAATCCATCGAGTGTGAATGAATGAGTTGAATTCAAACATCCGATGGAATCTTTTGATCAGGGGTCAATGATGTAAACCCACTATCAAAAGTGAGGAAACCTGCCATTGAGGCATGCAAGCTCCAAGGTACCAAAGAATTTCTAAGTCTTGATTCTAGATAATGAGCTGAAGTCAACGGAACAAAACTCGTCACAGGAGGGCCTTGATGTATCCCCCATCAATGACATGAAATGAGTAACAGATTTTGAAGGTGAAACAGAGTATTATACAAATTGAACCGGACACAGGGAAGGCTGACACGGAGAGAATGGACAACTGCAGATGGCCGAATCAATATAGGTTTCAGATGGACTTCTCTTGAACATATGAACGACACGACCAATGATTTGGTAGCATTGACTCAAAGACGACACAGGGAATGACCTTGTAGAAAATTGAATGAGAGGCAAATGGATTACCCAAACCGACTTCAAATGATGAATAGGGGGTGTCATGTTCAAGAGCGACACTTACTACCAAACAATACGAAGATGATAACATATCCCTTTCCCAAATTTCCCCCCACCATTTCTGGCGAGTACCTCTTTATTTTTATGCAAGCTTGAGGAGGATAACATATGTTTGTTGATGTAAGCTCATCCTTCGGACGATTCCCTCAGAGTATGTTTAACGAACCCTAAGAAGGAGTGGTTCGGTCCCATTACGGGTCTGTCAATGTTTGTTTAACGAGTCCAGAGATAGAAAACTCGAAGGTTTTTCATGATTATAGAGTYTGGAAAAACACTTAAAAGAGAACTCTCTCAGTTCCTTTTTCGTAAAATAGTCTGGATGAGACCGAAAAAGAGATAAATTATCGCTCACCAGATGCTTTCTTCAAATACTTTATCGAGCGTGAAAAGAGCAAGGTCGCTCAGCGATCTTTTCATGTTTAGAGAGTCTGAAAAGAGCTTAAAGAGGACTCCAGGGGGGTTCCTTTTTCATATAACCTTGTTGAGCCCGAAAAAGCGATAAAAGTATGCTCGATCATGTTCTCATGTATTTACGAATGCAAGAACGGACAAAGACCACGCTCGAGATTTTATACAAAAAACCATAAAAAACAATCAAAACACGTGATGACAAAGAAAAATATATCCACGTCCTTGTATAAGAACCTCAAAATCATTATGCCTGCAAAAGTTACACTCAAAAGGACATTAGGGATTAGGGTTTAATAGATAAATAATCATAAAAAACCAAATGACATAGTAAAAGTAAATTAAAAGGAGTAACAACTCTTTTACCATATCATTTTTACCTTTCCACTATTTGAGCTCAAAAAACCCCTCTTTTACCCTCCAAGTTCGGCGTCAGATTGCAGGAGCTACGAGTGTCCATTCAGCGAGCCGTCAGCGACAGTAAGGTAGGATCTTTGTCCTTAACACTTTCATGGTTTAATTTTGCAATTTCATTGGTTAAAAATTCATTTTTTGGTTGATTTTGCAAGCCCTACTTGCACGTTGCCATTCTCATAGGCAGGCTACATGGGACCTGCGAGAATGGGGCATTCTCGCAGGTGCGCCTAAGGCAGCCTGCGAGGTTCTCGCACTGTGCACACAGAGCACCTGTGAGAACCGTAAAGCTCAATTTTTTTTTTTAAATTTACCCAATGAACAAGAATCAAATCATGAAAAAAGTTGCTAAACTTCTTATTGTGCCTCTTATGCAGATAATTGGCCATCAGAATGGTGCTTGAATGGCATGAAAGGGAGCACGAAGAAGACAATGCAATGGCCAAAAATCATCCACCTACTATCGCTGCCTTGAGAGACTGTGGGCTCTTGAAGTACTTTCGTATCCCAGGCATGAGGGCCCAAGTCAAGGTGTTAGAGTACCTAGTGCGTATGTGGGACCCTGATCAACAGGTATTTCATGTGGGGGTCCACACACTTTCCTTAGATATCGAGGACATTTACTTTTTGACTGGATTGTCATGGTGCGGGTACTATGTTAGCCTGACTGGTAGCAGAGGTGGTGGGATACAGATGAGTGAGTATTGTCGTTTACACTGCGTTCTCGAGGATGAGAGAAAGAAAGGAAAAGTAGTTATTTGGGGGGTACGAGATTTGACCCTCCGTACTATCCTATTCACCATAGCGCAGATGGATGAGAGTTTTTCTCCTCACATGGCGTTACAGAGTTACTTCCAGTATGCTATTGAGTGTATTGAACCTCGGGTGTTCAACTGGGCAGATGTTGTGCTTCGCAGTATAAAAAAGCATTTGACCAAATGCAAACAAGGCAACCTGAAGAAATTCGGGTACGGATCTTTGTTGGTGTCCTTCTTCCTTGAGAGGGTTCCCTTACTGAGACTGCAGGTTGAGTGGAATTTACCGGCTCCTAGGGATCCAAGGATGCTGAGATGGTGTCGGCTCATAGCCCGGCACGTAGCAGGACCGATCATCAAGTATGATGATACTTTCTTTGACTGGGTTCAACCACAGATGTTGATGGTTGACGACTATGCTTATGCCGGGTTGGATTTCCGAGGAGATTCGGACTTAGTACTGCCATAGGATGCTCAGTGGGGGGACCTTGGTAATAAGTACACACATTTTTCTCTTTTTAAATGTTTTGTGAATTTTTATCATATTCAAATGTTTTTGTTTTATAAAATCGTCCAAAGACTAAATACAAAATCGTTGTTGATGTCACAGATGTTGGACCTTACAGAACTCCTGGTACTTCTCCCATTCAGCGACAAGGAGAGGTAGCAGAAGTGCCACAATATGCCGAGGATTATCAGGAGGTGGAACAAAATCTAGAGGGCCTGACCGCAGATATTCCAGACATGTCTCTGGAAGAGGTTCCACGACGTGATCAACGTCATACTGTAGGAGTTTCATTATCCATAAGTCGACTGCTCCGTAGGGTTGCTCGGGCAGTCATTTGTTACCATGAACGTCATCCATGACATCACTTTGTAGAAGCTATGAGCTTCAGTTTTTGACATTTTGGTCTTCAGACAAACTTTTTGTAAAAAACTCTTTTGATCGTTATATATACAGACGGCTTCTACCAGTTTATCATGTGTTGTGTGAACATTGATGTGATTGATTTATAAATGATTCAAATGTCTGTCTAATACATAGTTAGCCAATGCATCTATTAATGTATTTAGACATCTAGGAATATGTTGATATTCAATGTAATCAAAATAATGTTCCAAGAGGTGAATTCGCAAATAAACCCGTAACAAAGTAGGACTTCGGATAGTATAAACATTACTTAACTGTAGTACTACTAGCTGTGAATCAAGTCGCACAACCAAATGACGAATTCCAAGCGAGATAGCATCAACCAATAATTCAATAACGACGCTATACTTTGTAATGTCGTTGGTCGCACGACCGAGACACACACCTCGTAAGGAGACAAGTTCGTTTGTAGGGGCGTAAATTGCCCACGCAGATGAAGCAAGGTTCTGAGTACTACGGCTAGTGCCATCAGCGAAGCCAATATAGGGTAGCGAAGACTCCGACATCTGGAAATCAAACACATCACATAAGGGCAGAAACCAGATAACGACAAAAGAAAAATATAGTAACACATGAAAAGTATGATACATTAAAAATACAAGTACTTGTGCACAGATGATTTTATGCATAGTACCTCTTCAAGTACAACCCATTCCTGGGTTCACTCAAAAGGATACCATCGTAATCGACCAACTCATAAGCTCCTTTTTCCAAAACTCATCAAACGATATAAGGACCTCGCCACATGGGTTTGAATTTCCCAGCTCCTAACATATCTCAATCTTGTTCATAAAGAAGAACAAGATCACCTTCGAAGAAAACGCGAGGCTTGACATGCTTTTCGTATTGGGCCTTAACACGTTTTTTCTGCGCTTCGATAACTAGGGTGGCATCACATCGAGTTTCATCTAATCGCATAAGATACAAAAGACGTTCTTCCTCAGCAGAAGTGTTGGGTAGGAGTTCAACAACTAGTTTTAAAGAAGGTATCTTGCATTCAATAGGGAGAATGGCTTCCACACCATAGACTAACCGAAAAGGTGTAAACCCAGTAGCAGACTTAACGGATGTCCGGTACGCCCACAATGTCGAAAACAACATTGTGTGCCAACTTGATTTATGAATCCCTATCATTCGTCAGAGCATAGTTATGAGAAATTTTTTAATCGCTTCGACTTGTCCATTAGCTTGTGGGTAATAGGGCGTTGAGTTATCATGGCGAAGACCCAACTTTTCAATAAGTTTGGACATCATAAAATTCCTAAAGTGACTACCATGATCAGTGACGATATCTTGGGGAACACCAAAACGAGCTATGACGTGATTAAAAAGGAACAATGTTGCGGTCTTTCCAGTGTTGTCAAATGTTGGCATCGCCTCGGCCCATTTTGTAAAGTAATCAACGGCTACAATGATGTAACCATGCCCCCCGGCCGAGTGAGGGTGACATGTCATGAAATTGATGCCCCATTTTGCAAAGGGACCAACTGAGACCACAGGGTGAAGAGGAGAGGGATGTGATCGAATCTTCTGATTATAGGTCTGGCAGGCATGGCATTTCTGAACGGCAGTGATGTAGTCGTTAAATAAGGAAGGCCAAAAATACCTTGTGCGTAAGATCTTTTGGGTAGTAGCATACCTAGACATATGACCACCACATGCTCCAGAATGGCAGTCATTCAGAGATTTCTCGGCTTCGTCGAATGTTAGACACTGTCGAAAAATAGAGTCAATCCCTCGACGATAAAGAGTATCCCAGGGGATAATGTATTGACGAGCTTGGTATCGGATGCGACGTCGTTCAATACTAGACAAAGTTGGCTGGAAAGTCTGGGTTTGGAGATATATAATGATATCCCCATACCAAATATCATTAGTGCTAATAAGGAAAAGCGACTCATCGGGTAATGAATCAGCTGCTACATTTTCCGTTGTAGAATGGGGAAAGTCGCATATCAACTCAGCAAAAACTAAGGATTTCTTGGACTTGGCGCGTTTGAATTCCAAGTCAAACTCTTGGAGTATCACAATCCATTTGGAGTACTTTCCCCCAAGCAATTGACGTGTCAAAATATGTTTCATAGGGTTTCAATGAGAAATCACCGTAGTCTTACGTGAGAGGATATAGTGCTGGAAGCGTTGGATGGCTTGGACAGCAGCCAAGGCTAGTTTCTCCACATGTTGATACTTGATTTCAGTCGGTGTGAGACTTCGACTCAAGTAATAAATAACATGTTCATTGTGAGCATCATCCTCTTGGATGAGAACCATGCCAATGGTGTAATCAGATGCAGCAAGGTAAATAAAATAATCGCGACTGTAATCGGGGGGAAAAAGAAGCGGAGCTCGTGTTAGGGACAACTTCAAAGCTTCAAAAGCATTATTGGCAATGGTATCCCAGACAAACTCGGAATATTTCTTTAATAGTCGTGTAAATCCACGAGTTATCTCAACATAATTTGGGATAAAACGATGAAGAAAGTTTGCTTTCCCCTACAAACTTTGCAACTGGTGAAGTGTAGAAGGAGGAGGGAGATTAAGGATCACCTCAACCTTTAAAGGATCCACCCGAATCCCTTGATGTGAAACGATAAAACCTAGAAGACGGCCGGATTCTACGCAAAAAACTCATTTATGAGGATTTAAACGTATACGATAGAATCGACAGCGAACGAAAATGGCTCGGAGGTGGGTAGGGTGATCAAATCGGTGCATTGAATGAGTGGGTAAATCGTCCAAATATGGTTGAACGATGTGCTTGATATCATGGAAATCATAAGACATAGGGCATTGCAAAGTTGCGTCAGCGTTATTGAGACCGAAAGGAAGTTTTCGATAGGCAAAAGTACCCCAAGGACAAATAAAAGCAGTCTTATGTTGATCCTCAGGAAGAATGTTGATTTGATTATAGCCGGAGAAACCATCCATGAGAGAGAAGATTCCACTTCCAGCGCAATCGTCGACAATCTAATCGACGAAGGGGGTAGGAAAGTTGTCTTTTGGACAAGATTTGTTGATATCCTTATAATCAACACATACACGAATGGTACCTTATTTCTTGTCAATCGGGACAAGATTGGAAACCCAGTCTGTGAGAGCCACCAGATAAATAAAGCCAGCTTTAAGAAGTTTCTCTACTTCGAGCTTGATAGCAGCCGCTTTACATGGGTGAACTGGATGAAGGCGTTTCCGGATGGGCTTAGCATTGGGGTATGTCTTTATCTCATGTATAAAAATTGCAGGGTCAATACCTGGCATTTCTTCATAACTCCAGGCGAAGATGTCACGAAATTGTTTGAAGAGGGATGTGTAGGTAACGATTTCGTCTGAAGAACACAAAGCTCCAATATGGACATTTTCGAAAATCCCAGGTTTGATGGATATGTCAATGGGAATAGTGGGCGAAATATTGCTTAAGTTCCCTTCAGCAAACACATCATGTGCAGACCCGGGAATGGTCGAGATGACAACAACGGTTGACGGAGTCGAAATCCGTTGGTAGTTCTTAAGAGTATGTTTCTCCAGAAAGAGGATGGAACAATGATGCCCATCATCCCAAGGGGTGTCCTCCATGACGGACATGATCATCTCGTCAGTTGGAAAAATAACACAAAAAGGATCGGGAGACAACTCATCAAGAGAGGGGGTAGAAGGTGTTGCCAATTGAATGGCCTGGTAGGCAGATTTGACCAGACTTAACGGCATTGCGTCGCCAAAATGAATATGATCTCCAGGGTCAGGGACTATCCAAGGGTCGTGAGACACAGGAAGTTCGTGAGGCATGGTGGAGATCATGTTGATGGAAGCAACAGACGAGCGTGGAACATCAGGCGGTGGAATGGGGAAAGTACCCATTAACGAGGAGTCCTTTAGAAGGCCTACACCGACATTCTCATAACCCGGTGGGGTTCTAGCAATAAATGGTACGTTGCTAGTACGGGTATCAGAATTAAAGAAGGCTAGTTGGTCGATGGTAACAACCTTTCCTCGGTGAGGGAAACGTACTACACAGAAAAGGGTCGACACAACGGCATGCATAGAATCGATCCAGCTGTGGCCAAGTAGAAGATTATAATCAAGGGGAGAGTCAAAGACTTCCACTTCGACTTGGACTGTCTTACCTTCTAATGTGATGAGCAATGAAGGAAGGACACCATAGGGCTTAAAACTGGAGCCCTTGAAGGCTTTAAGAGTGTTCTGGGATTCATTCAAAGGAGAGCCAATGGCTTTCCAACAAGCAAGAGACATAACACAAGTCGAGGCACCCTCATCGATAACGGTTTGGAAAATGTTTTTGTCAGAGACAACCACTTTGATCTGGAACGCATGTTGAGGGGGTAACCTTGGAATGTGATCTTCCAAGTCAAAGACTATCAAATTCGTATCCGTCGGGTCGATTCCACAGATAGCTTTCAATAGTGCCTTCCATTGTGCGGGACAAGTCTGAAGGACTTCGAGGGCTGACATCGTAGAAGGTGCTTGAGCCAGATCTTCAACAATGTTGTAGTTCTGGGAAGCACGAGCGTGAGGATTGAAAGCCAATTTCCGAACGACACCCTTTGGGGGGGGTCGCAGAATTGTGTCGAGGCTCGGTCGTTTGAGATGAAGAGGACCATTGTTAGGTTGAGTCGCAGGAGAGGGTTGTGTCGAAGAAGGCAGTAAATCATCAACCTTCTCCTTAGAGGGAGAATAATCTTTGGCCCGAGTAGTGAGTGAAACATTATTTTCCTTAGAATCGCCAGTACACATCAAAACATATGATGTAGTAGAAGAAGAGGGTTGGTCGTGAATGAACAACTGAGCCTGTTGTTGAGACGGGAAGGGTTGGGACAAAATGGTCGGTGCAGGTGGTTTTGGAGCTCCTTGAAGGAACTTAGTGACCTCGGCACGTCGTGGACAATCCTTTGTGTAGTGATCATCACCACAGATAAGACAAGGGTATCATGGTTTGTGCTTATCCCGGTCATCAACAAGAGTATTTTTGGTTGCTCTGCTTGAGAATTATTTTTTCCCTCCTTATTCTTGCCTCTCCCCTTTTTAGATTTGATTTTACCAGCAGGGGTAGATTGAACTGCATTTACCTCAGAAGTCTTGCCGGTGGGAGTGGCAGGAGACGAAGCATTTTGAACATTAGAAGAAGCATATTTGGGGGTTGTGCCTGAAGCGGAATGTGATTGGGCTTGTGCAGTACCAATCACACCATTAGCTGCATGCGAAGCAGCTGGAGTAGTTGAAGCACTGGAAGTATTAGGATGAGGTAAGTCAGGTAGTAAATCATAAAGGGTTCCCATTTGTGAGTAAACGAGGTCAAGATATTGAGCACGACTTATAGCCTGCTCTTCCGTGACTACGCCACCCATGGAAATCTCCTTACCAATTTCATTTACAAATGATTTTGTAAACCATTCAGCCAGCAACTGATCGGGGAGCTCAAGTTTAATGAGATGTCATCTCCTTCTCCACTCATGGATGTGATCAGATATATGAGTGCCTTTTCTTAGTTTGAAGGAATTCAAAATCTCGGTCCCTGTGTCATAATGGATCGGTAACTGGTAATGCATAAGGAAATCCATAGCTAGGGTGTTGAAATAAGAGAAGAAACTTTGTGGAAATTTGATATACCACTTCGCAGCAGAACCTGTGAGGGTTCGTTGAAAAAGACATAAACGAATAGAGTCATCCATCAACGAGTTGGATGAACACCATAGGTGAAAAGTCATAACGTGATTGTTTGGGTCCTCTCCTGCTTTTCCATCGAATTTAGGAATGTCCGATGGAAGCTTGGCTGGGATAACAGGCCATTGGGGAGAGTGACGAATAGGATCATTTAATATCCTTGACAAATCCGGAAGATCCAAAGTGGCGAGAAAAGGTAACTGTCAATTCACCTGCGGGTACTGGTGGCTTTGGGGAGGAAGTCCTGTCGGCAAACCAGTAGGACCATAAGCAGTCTGCATATAATGTGAAGACCCAGGCATATTCAGTGGTGGTTGGAGAGGATAGTATCTCATAGGATTATACCCTGGAACAGGGGCTTGAGTTTGAGAATTCACCCCCCAAATGGGATTGAACGACCCTGGATATGGTTGACCCATGCTAGGGGGTGTTACAGACACAGTTGGAAACTGCTGCCCCCCAGTCAAATGAGGAGGATTTTGTATCAATTGATTCCAATACTGGGCCAAGGACGGAGGTATCTTTTGCCCATAAGGTGGGGTTGGTCCTCCCATTGAAGGTGGTGTTCCAATTGGGATTTGCCCACTGAGAGGGGGTTGTGTAATTCCACTATGGTGAAATTGTCCACTGACCGAAAAACGGATAGTTTGGAGTGAATGACGGAAGAGCACCACTAGGATTAGGATTGCCAGTAGAAGACGAAGAAGGTCCTCCAAAAGGAAATTGAGGGAGTGTTGGAACAAAACCGGGAAGAAAGTGCCTAGAAGAAGAAGGACCACTAGGAGATCCGGATGGAGTTTGCGCAGGAGTAGGAATGGAAGCATTCAATGCACGGTATCTAGGTGGTAGTGTCGGGGCGATGTTGGGCGTTCGCGGTGTATTGATAGGAGCAAGACTAATCGCAATAAACCCAGTTGGAACACTCGTAGTAGCTGCAAGATGGGCCATTTCGACAGGGACAGTAAAGTGATAAGTGGTAGTCACTGGTACTGTCACTGTACCAGAGATTTCAGAAATCATAGGCGGGTTGATCTCGAAAATCACAGGTGAACCTAGACCAAAAATGTCCCGTCGAAAAATGCTCGTAGACCAAAAAGGATATTGATCCCCAGGTCCA
Organism: Picea glauca; assembly: GCA_000966675.3. Taxonomy (NCBI): domain Eukaryota; kingdom Viridiplantae; phylum Streptophyta; class Pinopsida; order Pinales; family Pinaceae; genus Picea; species Picea glauca. The sequence continues at coordinate 166,213 of JZKD02S1547993.1, forward strand.
GACGGAGATCTAGAATACACAACAATTAAGTCTCCGGAAGATTTAGCTCGCATAAAACGTCTCTCAGAATCAGGGTGAAGTCGAAAGTCCTCTCGATTATTTGTAATTCAAAAATGTTCTAGAGATTCAGTTTGTTCCACTTGTGGTGTGGTGATGACTGTGGATTCACTTTGCTAAGGAGAGCCCTCAGGTGTACTGGTAGGCAAGGTTTGAGAACCGTACAGATGCTCTGGAGATAAACCCTGCATTATACGTGAACAACATGGAGGAGCTATTGTAAACGAGTAACAAACTTCACGAAGAGAATCCTATGGGAAACTTTGAGAAAAAAACAACACGCGCTAGTAAAACAAAATCTAGGAAGCAATCACCAAGCAAACAAGACCTTCTAATTTCAAAGCCACTAGTTGGTGATGAGATCCAACGTCACAACAACGAGATGATAAGGGGCGGGGCTAGGGTGGAAAATTTACGCTGATGACCTGCTTAACGGACTTACACCCTGGTGCAAGCTCCCACACATAATCGTGGGTATACCCTCCAAGGAGCCCGAGTGAGTTTGGTCAACATCAATTCCAGGTACCATGAAGACTTTCCCCTTCATAGTCACCTCGTGTAAGAACCTACAGAGATAGGCCACTAAGGTCACCACCAACAAAAATAAATCCTGGGGGAACAGTCGACAGTCCAATCCACACGCAAGGGCAGGGTATCTAGCCCGAAATCAACTCAAAAGGCTTCCACTCATCAATGTGGGTATACCTATGAGTGATCCCCGTAATAGGTGCAATCTCTACACCGATATCAAAAAAGAAGGGTGAGTAACTCTGTCAATACCAATGCGACATCATGTTTGACCCTTGTGTGAGAAGGGCTTCCCAGGATAGGATGCTGCAAATGGAATTTAACACTCCATAACACAAGATGCTATTGTGTGTTTTGTTATTTTGGAGAGTGTATCTCTCTTCCTACTCCAAAGCGCTAGCCTAGCTAAATGTTGGTGTAAAAGAGCCCTAGAAAAGAGTTACTAGATAAATTTTATAATTACGCATTGTTATTAAGAGCTATTGTTTACTCAAAGGAAACGGAGATGAAACTTATTTTGTATCACTCTGACCCAACAATGCATGGATGAGAATTAAATATATCACTTTTCATTCAATGAATCCTATGTATGGGAGGGAAAGAGAAAGTTTTCCAAATCAACCTTGAACTACAATGCAAAATCTCCTTTAAAATGCACATGCAACAAATCACGCATCAAATAACAATTCTCTATTGCTTCTTTTTCAACAACTTCAACAATTTGATTTTCAATGTTTTCGAAGACAAAAAATAATTTTTTGAAAGAAAAACTTTGTTCACTTTTCAAAAAGGACCCTCACTATGCCAATGAGAGTACAGAAAATCAGAGACTAATGAACAAGCAATGATAAAAACCCAATCCACTCTTTCAATGAAAACAAAAATAAAAAGCAAACCAATCTAGTCTTTTCAAATGCAGAAGAAAATGATCTTTCAAACCATAAGCAAATGATAAAGACCAAGAAAACTCAACTTTCAACCAATTACTAGTTCTTAACTAATCAAACACACTCAGATTATGAAGTCAGAGAGAATGGTTTTGCCAAGAAAAGTCAAGAAACGAAAGTCAAGACCAAAATGACAAGAAGAGCCTTGAAATCATAAGACTATTCATGCATAAAAATGAAGACAAGAGGAACATCAATCAATGGTCCAACAAACTCTTATAAGGCACCTAGACTGATCTAGGCAGTTGAAGATGCCAAACCTCAAATCCAAAAAATTGAAAAATGAGTTCGCAGGCTAGCAATATTACACAGTGCGAGAATTAGTGATTCTCACAGGTGACCCTTGAGCAAGGTGCGAGAACCTTGCACTGCAACCTAAAGGCAGAGTGCGAAGTCTGTGGATTCTCGCAGGCTACATTGAAGTGCAGTGCGAGAACCTCTGAAACTAGTCAAATTTTTGAAAAATGAAGCAAAAATTAGAAAGGCCTCTGGACCCAGAGGGTCTATCAGGATATCCTGAAGACTCGGAGATTGATAGAAAAGGAAAAAAGTGAAACAAAAGAAAATGGCCACAGAAAAATACCAAAAGCCACAAATAAAATGGGATTGTTCCCCAGTTGAGTCGCTAATTTTGTTATTGGATTAATCAGTAGGTGTAGACACTAACAGATCTCCCTAGATCCACCTGGATCTAGAACAAAGCAAGACAGGACATGACTCTTTCCCTAGGTTTTGACCATTGAATTAACTAGGAGGCAAGAACAAATAACATACCTTATTATCGCTTCCTATGGTCTTTGTTGCTCCCGCTTCACTCCAGTGCTCTCGTGCAGCCAAGACCAAGACAACACAAACCAACCAAAGTGAAGATGGCACAATTTATTCAACAGTCAACCTATGTATATGATCAAGGAATTATACAATAAAGTGGAAATATCTTTATGGGAAAGGGACATGCCACTGTATCATATTAATGGAAGGTAAAGATTACAACCTGAGCCTTGATGTCGCAAATTTCCTTTCATTGGCCCTTGGCTCTGACACACACACTTGCTCAATCCTTTCATGAAGAAGATCAGGTCCTCTTGGTAGACTTGCTGGAGTCTCCAAGCTGTTGTTCAATGCTAAGTCCTTCACACAATTCTTTCACCAATTCTCCAATGAATCTTTCTTAACCTTTTCCATGAGAATTCCATCAATATATAGAAGAGAATGAATTAGTTACTTGGATAAGAATGATCCCAAAATATCAGGGAATCCAGTACTAGGATAACCATTCGAATGCCAACCCATCCTTCTAGAAGATTCCCTTCTAGAAGCATCAAGAATTCATCTTTTTCCTTGCTTTAGGAAGAGTTCGCACCCTAGCTGTTCAACACAGTGCGAGAAGTTCGCACCCTGGCTTAAGGCAGCCTGCGAGAATGGGTCATTCTCGCAGCCAAATATACTAGCAGCCTACGAACCTTCTTCAAAAATGAGGTTTCTGTGAAGAGATGAAAGTAACTTTTCTCAGGAGAAAGTTCTTATGAAGAGCCTGAGTACAACATCATCAATACATCATCATGACGACCAAAATCATGGGTAACAATCATCAAATCTCCTATCGTTATAGGTCACTAATAGATTACATGTCAGTCCTTCCTTCTACTAAGCATGGCAATGACTGTGTTTTTGTGGTCGTCGATAGATTCTCAAAGATGTCCATTATGATGGCCTGCAAGAAGAATATCACAGCAGAAGCCACTGCTAAACTCTTCTTTGAACGAGTGTGGGTACACTTTGGGATCCCACAGTATATCATCTCATATCAGGACAACATGTTCCTCGGTACATTTTGGTCCGGCCTCTGGTTGATTTTGGACACCAAGCTGACCAAGTCCATAGATTTTCATCCACAAACTGATGGCGAGACAGAGGTCGTCAACCAGATGATCGTACACATTATGCGTATGTCCAACTCAAATCATCCATGCACATGGTATGAGAGCCTCCCCTATGTACAACACAGCTACAACCAGGATCTCCATAGATCAACCAGCCATAACCCCTTTCAGGTGGGCTTGGGATTCCAACCATTATGTCCCATTGATGTAGCCATGCCATTTGTGGCTACTCAGGTAGATTCAACTCATGTCCAGTCTGAGGCTGACAAGGAAAACAACTTCATTAAGAGAATTCAACACATCCTCCAACAGGTTCATGACATCTTGGACACAGTCAATGCTAAGTACAAGTAGTGACATGATCAACATCAGGTGCCACACAACTTCCAGGTGGGTGACAAAGTGTGACTACATTTGCAAAAGGAGCACCTTGTTGGACCCCACCGCAAGATTTGCCCACTGCGATATGGTCCATACACCATCACCAAGGTTGTAGGGGACAATTCCTTTGATCTCATTACTCCACCATTCCTTGGTCTGCACCCAGTGTTCAATGTGGACTGCCTTCGACCCTACTTTCCACCTCTACTAGATACATTCGACATGGCAGAACAACTCACACCAACAGACTTAAATCCAGACTGCATGGAACAAGACACAACTGATCATATCATGGATACATAGATCAATCACACACAACAACAAAGGATACTGCTATATCGAGTTGTCAAAGCAAGCCAACTCCTTCACCAAGGCAAGTGGCTCACCAGGGACCAAGTTCAGGAGAAGTTTCCTCATCTCATGGAGGAACTCAACACAATGAGGAACATTGCTTCCTAAGGGGGGAGGAATTATCTTGGTGGATATTGGTGGCCACCCACCTATTTCACTTGGACCCCCACCATTACTTCTTTCAAATTTTCAGTTTCCACACAGTTTACTATTTTTAGCAGTTTTTCGGGTCCTGAACTTTCGGAGCCATTTTGAGGCCCTAAACGACGTTTTTTGGGAAAAAGGGGAGCAACATGGAAGTTCCTTTGATGTTTCTCACATAAAATTTGTAGTCCTCGGATAAATATTTCTAACAAGGTATTGAGCACGTCAAATGGAGATCGTATGCCAAAGTTACGTCCTCGGGAAGTTGATGTACCAATTTACCCAAATGGGGCCCATAATCTTGGCATTTCAAATCCTAGGGTTAGGTCTTTGGATGTTTAGGGTTTTCCATTGTTTCTCAATAATAAATAGGCCTTCAAGCCTCATTGTAACACAGTTCAGAGGCCAGTAGCGGCCACATCGCTTCTCAGAGATAAGCTACCAACGCCCTATCTAGTTTATTTCCATTCTATCTGTAAGCATATTTCAGTCATTTGTTATGAATGAAATGAAGTTTTATTTCCGTTGCATCTCTGCGTTTATGTGTATTTCTGTATTTCATTGTGTTCCTACATAAATATGTATCAATGGGGTGCGACAATGCTTAAATCATAGGAAAAGTCAAAATTCACGAATGTTCTAGAAGGGAATCTTCTAGAAGATGAGGTGGCCTCTGATCAGTTTGGATCTTACTCGCTTCTCTGATTTAGTGGGATCATCCTAATCTCCTCATCCATCTCTCTTTCACACTATATAAAGAGGGATCTCTTATGTAAAAGGCTAAGATTGAATAAGTTAAGATTTGTATGGAGATTTCTACTTCAGATTATGCTTGAGAGATTTGCTTTAGTTCGTCAATTCAGATTGTGGATCTTCTTCATTCAAGGCATTGGAGCAAAGGTGTTTGTATTGAAGAAAAGAGCCATTGAAAGGGGACCTTGCAACATCAAGGCATGGGTTGTATTCTCCATTTTCTATTTCATATAATACAACAATATGTTTCTTCCCTATAAAAGCATCTCGTCTTCTATTGTATAATTCCTTGAGTATATACATAGAATTCATTAGAATACATATATCTTTGTTTTCCCTCTTTGTTGGTTTGTGATTCTTAGATAGGTTTAATATTCTGCAAACTCAAGGAAGGATCTATAAAGACAACACTAGCGAGTATCAAGCGTCGTTTAAAAGGTATGTCACTTGTACCTCACTAAATTAGTTCATATGATAATGAAGTTTAAGGTGAAGTGTGTATTATGTTATTTTTTGTTCTAGTTTCCTCTAGAAGATAGGGATATTTGTTTGTGTCCACACTTACCGATTCATCCGATAACAACTTTTGATGGTTATATTGGTCTATGTATATGGTATATGGTTGAGGTACATGTTGGGTACATGGTTGAGACAAGTAGTTGATGAGTTGGCACATACATGAGGTGTATAGTTGATGATGTTGGTACATCTTGATGAGTCATAGTTTATGTGTATTTGATGCATGATTGGTACATATTTGGTGCATGGTTGATGCACTCGTTGATGGTACATGTTGGTGCATGGTTTATGCACTTGTTTATGGTACAGGTTGATTACAGTTTGTTTGGTACAGGTTGGTTCGCTACAGGTTGGTGGTACAGGTTGTTACAGTGGTATATCTCACAATGATAGTGTGACAGTGGTTCCATCATTCTACTTCTACGCCAGGGCGGTTGGACGGGGCAAGGATAGGTGGTTGTAGCCACCTTCTAGTTGTAGCCGGAGAACATAGGGGGTTGTAGCCAAAGAATTGGAGAGTTGGATCTTCCCTCAGGTTGTAGCCTAATAAACTAGGGGGTTGGAGCCTCCTTCCAGTTGCAGTTGGAAAACAAAGGAAGTTGGTGCTTCCAATGAATGTAATTCTTAAAAACATATAAGAAAAATCATTCTGTGGATTTCTCCCACTTTGGATTTCCACGTAAAAACACTGGTGTACTATGTATGTGTATGATTGCTCATTTGTTCATTGTTTATTTACTCCACAAATATTGGATGATAATGCTACATTGATATAACACTTGCATTTTGTGGTTAAAAAGGATTCGATTGCTCCATTACTGATTCACCCCCCCTCTCAATAATCCAACAAGCATGACATTTTAGAGATAGCAGGATAGCTGAAAAGCAACATGAAGAGTGAAAAGCAGAAGAAAGCAGTCAGAACAACCAATTAACTAAGTTGGCCTTGCATTGTAATAGTTTTGGGATAAATAGACTAGGGTTTTAGGCCCTAGTTATATAAGTATAAATATGTAATGGGATGGGAGATTAGGGGGCTGGAAAAAAAAGAGTATGCCATAATCGTGAATGTAATAACTGATTAGAAAAATAAATAAATGAATAAAGAGAGAGTTTAGAGAGGATATTGAGTCTTGTTGTATCAAATTATTTATGTGTGCTTATGAATTATGTTACTATGCTTCGTAGAATAAACTTAGTTTATGGATTAGTTGTGGCGTAATATTAATCACTGTAACTATGAAGAATCTTTGTAATAATTGGAAATATGCTAAGTAGAGGAACCTAAAAGAGAATAATACTAACTAGAGCATAATAACACACATAGATAGAAGAAGGAACAATGCTTCGAGTTTCTGCTTCCCTTTCCCTTACTACTACAAAAGCCTGGTTCTTGCAATCCCAATAGATACCTCGGATGAGACTTCATCTGTCAAGAACGTGATGTCGAAAAGGATGGTGTCTGGTGGGTTTGTTGGTCATAGTTAAACCAAACCTTGGGTCTTACAACCCATGCATAGACAAGTTAAGCCAACAATTGGCAAACAATTATGCCATGAACATGAAAAAACACGAAGTCCTTGGCATGCTAATAAATTTTGTTTGGTTGTGAAAAAAGAAGCAAAGAGATTATATACCTGGATTTGGATAGTGTACACAAACCATTTATCAATGGTTCACTCTATGCAAGTGAAAAAAACTGAAGCATAAAGTCTATATCAAGAATGCTTAATTAATCCATAGAGATAAATAGACACTAATTGGAATGACATAGGGGGGAGATCCCACCTATGTGAAGGTTGTATTAGGAGGGAGGTGGGTGACTGGTCCATGGCATATGCATAACCACAAACATAATCCCTGGATCATGACATGGTATTAGAGCAGGTACTTCCTGCCCTGCTTGTTTTCTGAGTAGGTGTATACATGTCCTGTTGTCTTTTGATTTGCTCAGTTGTGTGAGGCTACCAGTGTGGTCGAAATTTGAAGCTATTAGTGAATGTCTCCTCCTCCTTTCCCCTGATCATGAATAATCCTCATACTAATAGAGAATAATCTATTAATATGAGTATGAATCTGAATGATTGATTAATTACAAGGAAATCTCCTCAATTTATAGGATCGAGGAGGCCCACCAAACACCTAAGATTAGTTGGAAAATTGAAAGAATCTACGTGAGCTTAACTCACACAATTGTCACATGTTTAGAAATAGATACAATATAAACAAACACACCAACAATTGACTTTTATGTCATGCATTTAGATGCGTTAATATTGATGTCGATTTGTGATGTTCTAGTTAAAATCACTTAAATGTCGCAATTGAGAGAATTGGGGAGACAACATGCATAACAATTAAAGTGCATGATGTGTGTATAATAATTCCACCTAATGGTGAGGCATAAGTGTGGGTCATTAATTTTGTATTTGATTGCTTGAGTAAATAATCAATAATGTCTTACTTACCATTTTGGACACCTATGAATATCAACTACAAAATTGACAACCCTAGTTTGTGGTAGAGCTTGAATTTACATAGGTACATTCAAATCTCTTTCATAATACCCACTCAATATTGTGTTCATGTAACAAGTAACACCTTGGAAAATTACAGAATTTAACCAAAACATGGTGTGACAAATATTAGCCAAATTTGTAAATGGATAACTTATGAAATAATTAATCATTTACACAATTAGAAGTTTTAATGAACTAAACTACCTATAAGTACATAATAATATCAAATACATCAAATATAAACATAGAGTAAAATCATAAAAAATATTAATGATAATTTAGACAGTAATCTCCATGTTTTATCATAAAGAAAACTTTGAATATTGTCTTCAAATATATCTATATATAATTATACACAACTAAGTGTAATAATGACTATAAGAATCACATATATATACATACTAGTTCTCATACATTTCTCATATAAACACAATTCTAGGTAGACTTATTAATTACAAGTTCATGATATTAGCTTAAAATATCAAAACACACTTCTTATTAAATTTATAATTCAAAATTAATATTCTAAATAAAAATAATCAAACATTGAAATGCAAATTTATAATTCTAAATTAATATTCTAAATAAAAATAATCAAACATTGAAATCCAAGTGAGGAAGTGTGGTGGTCAGGTTATTCCATAATGATAGGTGAGATGTCATAGAGTTTAAAAGTTGGAGGATGATGGACTTTGAGAGAACTTTTAGGCGGGATACTTACTTTAGTAACTTTTTTGAACTTGGTCTTAGACTTTCGTGGCGAAGGTCTAAGTTTAGTAACTGGTTTCTTGCTCTGTTACCTCTTTCCTAAGAGTGGTATTGGACTGACACTCTGGCAAGAACTATCAGATGGTTTCTATGAAGTTCTGATTGGGGTCCCACATTTTTTTGGTTCTTTTTTGTTTTGATTTTTCCTACAACTCGGGAGTCTAGCCCATTGTTTTGGTGCAGACTTGCCTTTGTTTCTGGCATTTTTATGATTGGTGGAATCTTTTCAGAATATGTCAAGAGAGGCCAGTGTCCCTTTGGGTGCTACTAACAAGGTGATTTGTGAATGTGATAACTTAAATATCTTCATTGACAATCTGGGAAAATATCTAGGTGGATTTAATTAGGTTAATGAGACTCTAAACACTACAGCGAATACCTCTCTGCCTTCTCCCTTGGCTTCCACTAGTGTGGATACTAAGAACACTCTATTTATTGGTCCTTCTTTCTCGGTTTTACATTTTGAGGGACACCTGGCTTTTGAATCCACCAGACGCAAGGCTAGTAACTGGGGTATTCCCCATAACATCATATTAGGATCTAGCCCATGACAAAGGTCTCCCGAGGTTGATCACGCTCCAGTGGTAGCTTCTCCAGTGATTCCCAGTTTGAAACTTATAAGAAGTAAAACATCGAGCAAGGTCTGGAAGCCGAAGAAATAGAGGAGAATACTGGTGATTGGGATGGATGTTGGGCTAGAGGAAACGTGCGAACTATCGCTCTGTGCTTTAGTTGGACGTTTTTCTTACAATACTAGCAGCTCTACCACTTTCAGCGATTGGATGCATTCCCACTGGTTTTCAATCCTGGGCTATCTGCCAAAGCACTAGACCCTCAATTTCAGCTGGTTTGGATTAGTCTTTAACTCCTAGGAATATGTTGAACTTATTCTCTCTAGCTTCTGGGCCTTTGAAGGTGGCAGCATCATGTTAAAGCGTTGGCACACAGGCTTTGATCTAGCCACTGAATATTTCAGCCTTCAACACATTTGGGTCTTGCTACAAGGCCTTCCTCTTAAATTGTGGAACAATTTGACTTTGAGGGCCATTGGTAATCTACTTGGCCGCTTCCTCAAAGTCGATGAAAAGTGTCTTAGCTCCCAGGACAAACGGATGGCCTGAGTCTTGGTTGAGATTGACATTCATGCAGGCTTAATGGAGTCTTTGTAACTTGAGTGGCGTGGATGGATTATGATCCAACACCTGGACTATCTGGGGATCCCCTTTCGATGCTCCCATTGTCATCAAACGGGCCACCTCAGGAATGAATGTACTTACAGGTCTAGTTTTGGGAGGTTCGAGGATCACTTTGATGACATACACTCTACTACTTATTTGAGGGAAGAGGAGGATGCTGGTCTAACTACTATTCTAGCAGATGTTGGAGCTAATACTGTTGGATAACTCTCAGGAACACTCATTGGTAAGTTGAAAACCTATTGCCCAAAACTTTTCTGCAAGCTTTCACTATGGGAAAGAGACTACTTAGAAAACTACACAGACCTGAATTTTGTGACCACCTCTGCTCTCTCTAACTTTACCACTGAACTTTCCTTGGCTAGCCTTTGAGCCCCTGTTTCATTAGAGACACCTTCTGCCCCTTCTTGTACTTTTCGTCAGCCTCCACAGTCGGTAGAATCTTTGCCTCTGTCTTCACCTACTTTCACTCCTCCTTTATCAAGTGCCTTACAGGGTGCCACCATTCCACTGGTAGCTGATGCTTCTCTGGGACCCTCCCTTATTGACACAAATAGTCCTAACCTACTACCCACTTACTAGGATTTATATGCTCAATAGGGGCATTCAAGTATCGCTCATAGGAATACTTCTTCCATTCCTCTTGGCCTCTTGAACAGATCATCTTGCAACACTAAAAATGATTCGACGTTACCTACCTACCTTGACACTGTCAACACCATCCCCTTACCGACCTTCTGGGGTTTGGAGGCACAACAGGGGACCCATTTTTTCCATCCCATTAAACCCTCTCATGTTTCTAAAACTCTCTAGGAGAAGCATCTAGCCTGGTCTCGAGGCTTGGGAATGGAGATCTCTCCGATTAAAACCCGAAGTGCCTGAAATAAGGTAGGGCAGACTCCATCAACTACTAATCTGCACACAGCTTCAACTTCAGATACATGGGCACTTAGAGGCATGAAATCCAAATCTAGAGCTACATCATGATCCTCCTCTCCCTCAATATCAGGGGGATGGGAGGGCCCCATAAACTTCCTTCTTTGCACAAAATCCTAGACATCAACAAGCCCGACATTATTTTTCTCCAAGAAACTCTAGTGGACGAAGAAAAGGATCAAAATTTTATTTTCTCTCTCTGTCCCTCCTGGATGGTTTGTGCTCTCAAATCTATGGGGAAGTCTGGAGGACTTCTAGCTACTTGGAATCCCAACATTTTTAATCTGGAAGATTTTTTGTGTGTAGGTGGAATTCTGCTTACAGGTTCTCATCTCCCAGATAATAAAAATCTTTCTCTCATCAATTCGTACAGGTCGTGTTCTAGTACCAGATCTTTCTGGGATCGTGTTCAAGAAAAAGGTTTTCTTTCTTTGGATTCACTCATACTAGCGGGGGACCTTAATTTCACCACTAGCGTTGAGGAAATTTAGGGTGACGACACAGTTATAGATCCTCTAAGAGGATACTTCATGGACCTCTTTGCTAAAAATCAACTAGTGGATGTCCAGCCGACTGAGTTGGTGCCCACTTGGCGCAATGGTAGACTTGGTAGCCAAAACATACAAAAACGTCTAGATAGATTCTTTGTCTTAGCTTCTGTTCTGACTTACACTGTTAGGTACAAATCGTGGGAAAATTTTTCGTTTGTTTCAAACCATGCACCTATTTGTTTCCAACTGGACTATGGCTACAACAAGATTGCATATCCATACAAATTTAATCCAACACATCTGGGCGATGAGTCATTTCGTGAGCTTGTCCACTCATTTTGGGATTATTCACAAGATACGAGAGAGAAAGGGGCACAACACCGACTTGTTACCAAACTCACCAAGTTAAAAGCTTAAGTGAAACTCTGGCTTTCAAAAAAAAAAACAACAGGAAATTTTACATTATGAAAATTTAGAAGAAAAGTACACTTGTCTTTTACATACAAGCCTTAGTATTGGCCATAAATTTGACCTGGATATTAGATTAAAACACTGTGAATTTGAATGCAATAAACTATTGATTGAGGAAGAAGAACGTTGGTGCCTAAAAAGCAGAGCTACATGGATAAAATATGGCGATAAAAACACTAAGTATTTCCATAATTTCTCTAGCCACAAACGCAACAAAAAGTATCTGTGGGAAATCCAAGATGACGAGGAACATATTCATCTCGGTCAGGAATTCATAAAAATACAAGTAAAGATCCACTTCTCCTCTTTTTACAAATCTCAGAAACATAACACTATAGTTGATCAAGTTGATTTAGTGAGACTGTATCCTAACTTGGTTACGGCAGAAGACATCCACATCTTAGAATCAACAGTTACAAAAGAAGAAATCTTTGAGGTACTAAAAGGTATGACCAAAGAGAAAATCCTGGGTCCTAACGGGTGGACAATGGAGTTCTACACTTCATTTTTAGCGCTGGTTGCAATTGACTTACTACTAGCCATTGAAGAAACTCGCCTTAAGGGGGCTTCCATCAAATAACTTAACTCAACCTTCATTGCTTTAATTCCCAAGGTGAATGGTCCATCCACCTTTTCAACTGATCGCTTTATGTAATCTCAACTACAAAATCATTACAAAAATCCTTTCCACAAGACTCAGTCCGATCCTTTCATGCACACTTTAAGAGGACCAATTTGGATTCTTAAAAGGAAGACAAATTAAAGATGCGATAGGAACAACCCAAGAGTGCCTTCATAGCATTAGAGAAGAAAACCTGCAGGCACATATACTTAAGATCGACTTAAAAAGATCCCATGACACTATCAGTTGGGACTTTCTCAGACTGGTTTTATTGCAGTGTGTCTTTGGCCTTCCGACTACCAACTAGATCATGGGTTGTATTAGTTCTACGACATTTGTAGTTTTGATTAATGGTGAGTGTTGGCACAAGGGAAGACCCAGGGTTCAACGCTACAACAACACACCAACAAAACCCTAACTATCGTCCCTTTCGGCAACACCTGCGAAGCAGATGAAGTCTCACCCGAGGTAGAGGAAGGGGTGGTTGCAGGACTCAAGTGTCTGCAACCTTAGCTAGGACACAGATCTGTGATTGTACTACTTAATAAAGCACTTAGCACCGTTAGTTCCTCAATATATAGTCAATAACCACTTCGCTTATAAGACATAGCTTCACAGCACTCACACTAATCTACAGTATTCAAGCACTTAGCATATACAAATGGATCTGAATGAGTATATCAAGCACTAAGCATGAATATCTAGATCAGATCTAACATTCTAACATATAATAAGCACCAAGCATGAATAGATCTATTTAAACATATCAAAGCATTTAACATATAATATATGAACACATCAAGAAAAAGCACAAAGCACATTACACAGGGTTTACAAGGTTCACCCCCACCCTGGGGCTACGTCCACCAACTCTTCTTATTTATTGTCTTCAGTCAATCGGTTACAAGCAAAGAGCCTCAAAACCCTTACTTTGCACAGGATAGAAGATCTGTGCAGCTCGCTAGATCCTTCTTTCTTGTGTTACATCACTAAGACTTTCACAATCTGTCACAACTATTTTCACTCAGCTCTGCAAGTCTCTTACAATCATGCACAAAGCATCCAAAAACCTACTTGCACTTAGAATACATTGAAATCACTTAGGTATAGCACTTAGCCTTTCATTCGTCTCCTCCTTTTTCGTAGCCTAGGCATCTATTTATATACAAAATAGGCCTAAACATGGGTAAGCCCATGGGCCAACATCCCTTTCCCTTTACATATTCCCAAAAACCCAAAAAGGGCCCAAAAGGGGGTTGAGATCTCGTGATCTCCGCTTCAACTTGCGCTCTTCCTTTGACAGGGTGTCGAAGTCCCAAAATAGGTCAACATGACCAAGAAACTCCCAAAACTTGGTCAAGGGCCAACAGGCCCCCAACACTCACCTGTGACTCATCCCGAGTCACTCAGGTCTGAGCATTTCTACCTTGAACGCCTCGAGCTTGGCCCAGGCTACTTCGACTTGCTTCTTTGTTGTGGCCTCTTGATCGGTGAACTCCTAGATCACTGCATCATTCATCGGTCCTTCCAGGCGTCGTTCTGTTGTGAGGACGACCTGTTCTAGCTCTGCTCCTTGGCTCTCGATCTCGGAAAACAACAAGCATGCCTTATCTTGCAGAGGTTGGATTTGTTGAGTGACTTCCATCACTTTTCTTTGAATCATATGTATTTGATGTTGAGTTGTGCGTTGTTCATGAGATCTCTTCATCCTTTCTACAATAGGCAGGGCCTTCAGCTGTGCCTTTAGTGTATCCGCATGTTGTTTTTCTTCCTGGAGCTACGACTCCAGCGCCTGTAATTTTGGATTCTCTATAAGGTTTTCATATGTTTGGGTGCTCTGGTTACTTAGTTTCTTGCACTCCAAGGAAAGAAATTTTAATATGCCCACTGTGTTGCGAGTAGTTGCTTCTCACTGGTCTCTTATCTCCTGAGGGGTTTCGAGTACAACACGGAGCTCTAGATCTGTGATGCATTGTTGTAGCTTCTGGATTACCTCTTACAGTTGTGCCACCTACTGTGGAACTTGTTCCCTGGTTTGTACTTCGATGATTTTCATAGAGTGAAGTGCTCTATTAACCCTCTCCTTAACTTCAAGTTGCTCGGCGAGAAACTGTTCCTTGCTTTGTTGTAGCCCTGCTTTCTCTTCATCCCACTTTTCTTAGAGAGAAAGTTTTTCTCATTCTACATTGTTGCGCTATTCTAGCAGATCTCTCTGTGCTTGTGCCAGAGCCTGGGTGTCTTGTGTTGTTTCTTCTTAAGCTCGTCGAAGGGGAGCTTCGACTATATCAGTAATCCAGTGTAATTGAGTGGGCTCATCACCTAGTTCTGGTGTTCCAACTGTTAGGGGCGCAGTGGATACTGCGCAACTAGACTGTAGTGCCTACTGCACTTCTTGAAGCTCGACCTTGATGCGACTAAACACCTCCTCTTGCTTGGATTCCTTCTTGGGTTCCTGCTTCTCTGCTATCTCCAATGAAGCATCATTCAATGCAGCGACGATGAAGTCGAAGTTGTTTGAGGTGAGGGTGGTATTGAATTTGGTTCTAGTTTTTTTCATTTTCTTTCTTGAAGAAGGTTTTGGAGGGGAAAACTTCCTTTTCTTTGAGGGATCCTCCTCGTCTCTTGGCAGTGTAACCTCACCTTTACTCTGTTCGACTTCTGTGCCATCACCTCCTTGCTCTACTGAGATGGATGCGGTCTTCATGGATGTGTTGTATAAATCGTGGACCTCTTCTGTCTTATTTATCTTGCTAGGTCCAGCTGTATCCGGTGCAGTTTTGGGGTTGTCAACATCAGACATATCTACAGGGTCCACTGGAATAAGGAGGTCCACAGACCATTCCTTCATAATCTCCTCCAAGTCATCCTCTGTTAACTTGTAGTATGATTGTAGTTGTTGTTTATGCTCATAAGCACGTGCTATAATATAGATAAAATAGTGGTCCGTGCTGAATTTCATCAAGGGTCTAAATCTGTGAAGTGTGATTGGGGTTATACAAGGCGTGGCCTATATGGATGCCTTCAACTGGTTATAATACGGGTGGAAGACAACATTTTATTGCCACTGCGTTTTCATTTCGCTGGAGTACCACAGCGTACTGAACTTCATGACCAGAGGTTCAAATGGCTCAGTGTTCGAGAAGGTTGCACCTTCCAGCATCTCCCATGCGATGAAAGCGAATAATATGAGAAGCCAGCTAAAATGGAACTCGTACCCTTGGTCCTGTGATTCCATGTCATCTAGTTCTAGTTGGTTCATGAGGTACTTTTCCCAACTCATTTGTAATCCCTCCATTCACTTCCCTAAGAGGTCGACTACGAATCCAGTTACTTGGGTCAGTTAGTTATTGCGAACTAGCTTGCCTGCGATCAGTTGACAGGAAAGGTGCACTGCACCGCTCTGGATAGAGGCTACCTTGTAGCCTTGCGTTCCCTTGTCTACATCACCGTAAGTATCCTTTATTCTCTAGGAGAGAGCGCAGTCTGTGGTATTTATGGGGTATAATTCCTGTGGATCAGGGCCTTGCATGCTAAGCCTTGTGATCCGATTAATCAAATTCAGATCCACTGTGATGCGGCAGTTCAACCATAAGTATCCTCCATGATAGCAAGACAACAACAACTTGACATAGGCATTTACTTCTTTATGCCTCCCGAAGTGAGTTATCTTCATTACATTAAGCAGTGTGGACTGTGCGAGGTTCACGGTCCATGATTGAGTGATAATCATGGAGTTCTTTCTTTTTATTCACGTCAGATATTTATAAGGGGCGAGCATACTGTAAACCTTCCTGTCACCGAGGTTGATGTCACTGAACTTCAACGCGGTGATCTTATCCTGGTCGGAACGAACTGTGCGCACTTGTTTTGGAAGGTATGAAATGATCAAAGAATACTCAAATTCATGAGGTACACTGTCACGATTGATGGCACCACTCAGAGGTGGTAGATAAGCAGGTAGAATGATCAGAATCAGCTTAGCATTCACAATATCGTCTATGTGCTTCGTTCGTTTCTCATCAGCTGGCTGGGATGGATCGGCTCGAGCAGTGGAAGGAGAGGCCTGCATTCGTCTCGTCGAAGATTCTTGTACACCTGTAGACAACCCTCACTCCGACATGAATCTCTCTTTCATCAAGTCGACTAGAACCTCTTCAACAACTTTCTCTACAACTCTCTTTTCGACATACGCACTCGGGATAAACAATTCGCGGGATTGGGGAACAACTCAGACATGGTAATGAGATAAAGAATGAGAGCACAATGATCACTATATAAACTCGGCTTAGTCTGTGGGCTCAAATTCTCAGTTGGAAAAAGTGTTCTCGTTGCATGGCACGACGAGCTAAATAGGTAAATTGACAACGGTTGGCTTGCAACGGGTATGAGCCTCGATTAACTCCTGTTCGATCCATTATGGCATGGTCCAATGGTTGGATGACGAACCTTTATTGCTTTTCTGTCCGTTCGGAGCAGAATTCAAATGGATATATCGGCCCCAACGGCTATATTGCTTCGTCATGGCGAAGTTCCATGTGTCACTTTCTGATATCTCAGCGAAGCTCCAATTCTGCAATTTTTCTTTCTGCGAGGTATCCTCTAGAACCTCATGTAACCTTTCATTATCATCCCTTTTCTTTCTTAACTTTCTAGCCTTCTTTCCAGTGAGCTTCATCTCGGTAATGTTTTTCTCATTCTGATTCTTTTCTTCGTTGGTCTTAGTTACTTTGCACTGTTGAAATTATTTCCTAGGGTTCCTGGATAATACTTCTTTTGTGTCTGGGCTAGGTTATTCAATATTCTAAGGATCCTCTAGTGTTCTCTTAGCTTTGACATCCATGATTCTAGTATTAAATATCTTCGATCTGCTCTCCTATTCCTCAATCAAGTGCGCAATCCTTCTGGTCATAAAGTCTTTTAACTCTTGCTTCTTCTATTCCAAAACTTCTTCTTCTTCCTTTCGTTTGGCTTGATCTCTATCAATCCAAGGTTTTCCTATTAGCATGGTAAATGGGGTGCTATCTTCAACAAATTTAATAATCTCAAAGTCTTCTTCTATCGAAGTTCCATTGATAGTCATAGGTATCCAAGCGAGCCTTCCACATAGGTTTACTAGCTTTCCTTTGAATAAACTTATTCCTCCTAGTGAAGGGATCATAACAGGCCTTCCTATAGCTTCCCAGGTTCTCTCTGGCATAATATTCATCTATGTTTCCTCATCCAGAACACAGTCAATGTTGAAGTCTCCTATTCTTGCTTCAATGCATTCCTTCTCTTTGAAGATTTCTGATAAGATGACATGTCGGTGGTCATTTAGGGTTTCTTTCATCTGTATCAATACTTTCTCTTATTCTTTCTAGGGTTCTACCTTTTCTAGATCCGCCTTAGGTTTCTCTTGATTCAGGTTGATTCCTTCAAGCTTAGCGATCATTCTAGGGAAATCCAATACTTCATGGTCTAGAGCTTTACAACAAAGAAAACCAGGTCTTCCACCAGAGCATTCCTTAGCAAGATGTCCCAGGCTTCTACAATTGTAACATGGGGTTAATCCCCTCTTCCTTTTAAACGCTCCCTAGCTTCTTCTGTACTGCACACTAGGATCGTATGAGCTAACTTGAAACAAATTCTTTCCAGGATCCTTCATCCATTTGTTAGTCCAAACATCTTTTCTATGCATAGGTATAACATATCTTCTTTCATCCATTAGTGCCCTAGTTTTTAAGCTAGGACAAAATCTATCAAACATACCTAGATTCATACTTTCTAGAAACAAAAATTTCCACTTATCTTACTTTTACAGAGCACAAAGCTTTCAGATCTAAGACTTTTTAACTATTCTTACCTTTATCATAGCATAGAGCTTACAAATATTACCTCTCTTCTTTAGATTAGACTTCCTCTCTTGAGATCTAACCTTCCTTTCTGAAGATTGGACTTATTTTCTTTAGATCTGACCTTCCTCTTGGAAAAAATCTTCATAGGTCAAGTAAAATGATGTGCACTAGGGAAACAAATCTATGCACAGAGCTTTCACACTTTTAGATCGAATATTTGCACAATTTTTTTTCTTCCTTAGTTTCCAACAATCATAGTTTCAGGTCTGGGCAACGGAACCATTTGTTGGCACAGAAGCAAACCCAGGGTTCAACGCTACAACAATGCACCAACAAAACCCTAACTACCAGCCCTTTCAGCAACACCTAGGAAGGAGATGAAGTCTCACCCGAGGTAGAGGAAGGGGTGGTTGCAGGACTCAAGTGTCTGCAACCTTAGCTGGGACACAAATCTGTGATTGTACTACTTAATAAAGCAATTAACATCGTTAGTTCCTCAATATACATTCAATAACCACTTCACTTATAAGACAGAGCTTCGCAGCATTCACACTAATCTATAGTATTCAAGCACTTAACATATACAAATGGATCAAAATGAATATATCAAGCACTAAGCATGAATATCTAGATCAGATCTAACATTCTAACATATAATAAGCACCAAGCATTAATAGATCTATCTAAACATATAAGAGAATTTAGCATATAATATATGAACACATCAAGAAAAAGAATAAAGCACATTACACAGGGTTTGTGTGGTTCACCCCCACCCTGGGGCTACGTCCACCAAATCTTCTTCTTTATTGTCTTCAGTCAATCGGTTACAAGCACAGAGCCTCAAAACCCTTACTCCGAACAGGGCAAAAGATTTGCACAGCTCGCTAGATCCTTCTTCCTTGCATTATAGCACTAAGTCTTTCACAATCTGTCATAACTATTTGCACTAAGCTCTGCAAGTCTCTTGCAATCATGCACAAAGCATCCAAAAACCCTACTTGCACTTAGCATACATTAACATCACTTAGGTCTAGCACTTAGCCTTTCATTCCTCTCCTCTTTTTTCCTAACCTAGGCATCTATTTATATACAAAATAGGCCTAAACATGGGTAAACCCATGGGCTGACATCCCTTTCCCGTTACATATTCTCAAAAACCCAAAAAGGTCCCAAAAGGGGGGCGAGATCCCGTGATCTCCGCTTCGACTTGCACTCTTCCTTCGACAGGGTGTCGAAGCCCAAAATAGGTCAACATGACCAAGAAACTCCCAAAACTTGGTGAAGGGCCAACATCGAGCCATCGAATTTCTTCCACAACGAAAGGGGTCTCAGGTAGGGTTGTCCACTCTCACCCTTATTATTTGCTTTGATTATGGAAGGCTTGAGCTTGGCACTTAAGCATAAACAAGAGAAAGGACTTCTATATGGTATCAAGGTTTCCAGATACATTCATATTCTGCATCTTTTATTTGTTGACGATGTATTAATCATGACGAAAGCTTCCTTAGAGGAATGGAGGGAGATTATCAATTTCTTGCAGCTTTTCTATAGTGCAACGAGGCTTCATATCAATGCACAAAAAACTACTTTCTTGCAGTTTGGTGTCAGTCAACAGGTTCTTGATGGTATAAAAGCACATTTTCATTATCAAATTCAAGATCTGGAGAAGGGATTCAAGTATCTTGGATATTTTATGAAGATGGGTCGATACAAGACTGAGGATTGGTTATGGCTGTTAGAAAAATATGAAAAGAGAATAAGAAATTGGTGTAACTGGTGGTTGTCCATTTGGGGCAGCCTAGTCTTGATAAAAGCAGTTCTTGAGAGTCAACCAGTGTATTGGTTGGCCTTATCAACTATACCTACCTCTATCCTTCATAGGAATTGCCAACTTACATTTGGTTTTCTTTGGTTGGGCTGCAAGAAAGAAAAAAGAATCTACCTTTGTAATTGGACTCTCATTGCTTGCCCTAAGAGCCTTGGGGGGTGGGGACTGAGAAACATTCCTTGTTTTGGTAGAGCTCTGGTAGCAAACATCCTCTAGAGGGCCTTGATGCACGATGGCCTCTGGCACCGGGTATTAAAATCAAAATATTTTCCAGCCTTTTTTGTGGACAATTGGCTTCATATTATTAGCACCTCTCGGACAAAAGGATCACAGTCCTGGTTACACTTATTAAAATCTATGCACATTCTCCTCAACTGGATTGCTTGGAGACCCAGTACGAGACACAACATACTGATTGGTCATGATTGCATCTTGGGCATGGGTGAGTCAGCCATTTTATCGGAGGAACTTATCCAAGCTATCAATAGACAAGGGATTCATTACCTCTACTAGGAAGTTGAGAACACCCGAGCGGGCATATCATCAACAAATTGGTACTCTGATGCGGCTTTAAATCTATCGGGGCATCTACTGATCGAATGGAAAATTTTCAGATGCAGCCTCATCAACTTAGGGATCCTTTTACACAATTCTCCGGATGCTTTAATCTAGACAGGTGGAGACCAGACTTGTATTACCTCGGTCAAAAAATTTTACTTGGTAGTGGAAAAAAAGAAATGGACTCATACAATCCATGGTTGGAGAAAAGCTCTTTGATCTTGGTCTTGGGCTTGCCCTTTAAAAATCAAAATTTTCATTTGGCTGGCAATAAAAAGCAGAATCCTCACTTGGGACATTCTTCAATGTAGAGGCTTCATAGGACCTGGCATTTGTATTCTCTGCAAAACTAACCGAG
>JZKD02S1547994.1:0-10423 GCA_000966675.3 Picea glauca
TATGTGGATATCGGTGGCCACCCACCTTTTCCAACTGGCTCAAAATAGTTTTCTGGCAATTTTGGTAATTTACTATTTTTAGCAGTTTTTCACTTCTGGAGTCGTTTTGAGGCCCTAAACGATGTGTTTTTGGGAAAATGGGGAGAAATATTTAAGTACCTCCCATATTTCCTCAAAAATGGATCTCCTCGACGATACCTTTCTAATGAGCTATCATATGCCTAAAACGGAGATCGTATACAAAAGTTACGACCCCGGGAAGTTGATGTACTAACTTACCCAAACGGGGCCCACATGACTTTTAGCGCTTCATCTCCTAGGGTTAGATTTTTGTATGTCTAAGGATTTTGGCATTCTTTTTTATTGAAAAAATGACTTTGAAACCTCATTGTAATCATCTTCTTGCAAATGAGCACATTCGTCACATCTCTTCTCAGAGATAAGTCGCCACCATTCCAGCAAGCTTATTTCCGCTGCATTTTACAGTTTCATCTTCTTTCCTTATTGAATAGAAAATTGATTTTATTGTATCTCTATTATTTTGTGTTAAGAAAATTTTAATAATCTGTAGTCATTTTTTTATTCTCATAAAATCTGGATCAATACCTGCAAATTGAATCACGTGTTCGATTCATGTGTAGTTGAGGGAAATAGGCTCGTGTTCCCTGGCAAACCAGAAGGAGATGAGGAGAAAGATCTAGTGGTGTTCAAAAAACCAAGAAATTCGAACAATATGACAGAACAATCAAGTAATAAGGGATAGAGGCATGTTGTGCAACTCCTGACAACCAAATTTTGCGCAAAATTTGTGGATGAACCTTTACCAGGCAAAGAAATCAGGTTGAATCCTATTATTAAATATTTGATCATTAATGGATATGCGGATGGAAATTGCATGCAAGATGGCGAGAGAAAAAGGACAAAGAGATGGAGGGAGGAAGTTAAATTTGGGATAGTTAAAGGTACTGAAGAAGACCAACCTAGTTGTCTTGACACGTTAAAGGAAGAGATTGAAAAGGTAAAATGAAAAATTTATGATGGGATAAATCGAGTTCATTTCAGGGAATCTTGTGGTTTTTTCAATAGGTGGCATTCGGGGTAAGGATATCAAATATTTCAGTTTTCTATTTGTAACATTCCCTAGAAAGTAGGAGTTCAGTTTTGGTACGTTACTCCCTCTGTAACCAATATCTATTCTTGTTATCTTGGAGAAGATGATTCGTTTTGGGTCTCATATGTAATTTATCTATATATATTGTTAAAAAGATAAATGAAGGGTTCGACTGGCCGATGAAGAGTCTGCACTTTTAGCAAGAAAACTTTGTGATTTCTTATGGATTTTAATATAAGCAGAGAAGGTTTTCTTAGATAGTCGAGATTCATCATGGTGTTGATGTTCAATATGTCTTCTTGTATCTCATATTCATGAATGTATTTTTCTGCTAGCAATAATCTTTAATAAAAAAGAAAAAATTCACCTTGTTGGTGCTCTTTCTCATATTGATTATACTTGTTATGTGTTTATTGGTTCCTGGTTCAAAATTCACCCTCGATTGGTGCTTTGTTTTCAGTAGCCAACCTTTATTTTTCTTCTTCTAAAGCTATAACAAGAGATTCGTCCCCAATTAGATGCCTCTTTTCATAGTGGTATTTCCTCTCTTTTCCCACTGCCACCTCATATTACTTATTTGGCTGAACATCATGCCTAGTTTTCCTTTGTTCCCTCTGGAATACATAGCTTATATATCTTCGTACAATTTCAGGAATTGACCCCATTGTCCAATGGCCTTGCCCTCTAGTTTTGTCCTACCACTTTTAAAATTTATCCTATTACAAAATCTTACCTTTGTGTGTGCATTGCCAAATATTTTGAGTGTTTTCAATAGATATATGCATGAGAGAGCCCTCTCTAGTTGGAAGGGTCATAATATAACCTAAAGTTGGTTGAAACAGTTACCTTTGTCGTTTGTTTATCAGCCAAACAAATTTACAGGGTGCTAACATTCTAGCATCGTTTCCAGGGAACGAAGGTGAAATCTTCCCTGGGATAAATGACAAAGTTCAAATCTAAGTATTGATGGTGAAACGTATTCAGACATAGAAAGGTTGTACATCATTCACCTGTCGACTCCATTTTCAAGAATCTAAAATTAAAAATTTTCATGGCGACTTCACTGTCCAAAGACTCAATAGCCTGAAGATTTTATTGGTGACTCCGCTCAAGATTCAAATGTGATTTAGAGACTCCACTGGAAGATGAGATCCCTGTACAAAGGTATGAAAGGACATCATGGGAGAAAACAAGTACCTAAAGTTGAGTTTTTTCCAAGACATAATATTTTTTGTTATTAATTACTTTTTGTCCTTTCCTGAACATGCTAAGCAAATTTTTATTCACCTACTACATTCAAATGATGATCATGAGAATCTTGCAATTGTATATCCTCCTCTTAAATTTATACATACATATCCTCAGTTTATCATTGATTTTGATCAAAATCTCCCATCTGAGCCATGTGATAACCATAACCAAGTTGATGAGCCTCATGAAACCAAGGCTGATATTTCACCTCATGTACTTCCTCCAACACCCTCCAAGACTCAGCATAGATACAGACCCTTAAAATTACCTCACATCCTTCATAATTTTCCTCCAAATCACTATAAATATCTACCTGTGTTTGATGGAGAACCTGATGCCATCACAGCTAAAAAACACATCGAAGAGTTTGAGCATTTTATAGATTTGTTTGCGATTGACCATGATGATGTTTGTATAAGGGCCTTCTCTCAATCCTTGAAAGGAGATACCAAAGAATGGTTTAAACATTTGCAGCCAAAGACAATTAGCTCATGGGAAGAATTGAAGAGTGCTTTTTCAAATTTTGGGGGCAAGAAGAAATCTTTGGATCTACAACTTACAGAGTTCTATGCCTTAAAGAGGAAGAGAAATGAAACTATTTCTACATTCAGTAGAAATTTTTCCAGTATTTATTACAATTTTCCCAAAGAAATTCAACCCACTTAAGTTGTTGCCATGCTCGAGTATGCCACTACTCTTCATCCATATTTGTCTTTTCTCCTAATGGAAAGAAGACCTAAGTCTTTACAACAATTATTTAATGATGCTCAAGAGATTCAACACAATATCCAAGCATGTGAACAGATTTGAAATGAAGGGTTGGATGCTCAAGAACATGAAAGTGAATATGAACAGAAAACAGTTGATTGGAATCTTGAGCATAGAGTTTATAATATCATATTTTCTCTTGAAGTTTTAAATGCTAATGATTTTGCGAAGGATTGTATTCCACTTATTGAAAGAGAGGGCGTTAATGTAGCTTTTGATCCACCCCATGATAAGAATGGAGATGATTGTTTTATATATTCATTTATAGACAGTCAAGAAGATGAGTTTGTGAATTAGTATGTTGAAGAGCGGGTAGATGTTCCAAGTTTGTTCTTGTTAGATGACATTGCAAGTGTTGTTGATTTGCCTATATATGATTAATATAATGATGATTTTGATGTTGACTTCCTGGAACAACCAGTTGCATGTTCTCTATCATAAAATGTTCCTTTTCAGCAGTATATTGAGTGCAATTAGCTTACATATCACAGTTACAAAGAAGAAATTTTTGAACCAGCTGAAGGAAATCCTTTACCTTTATGATTTCCTTCATTTAAATTGTTGAAAGAGAATTATAAGACCATAACTGAAGAAAAGGGAGGTGTGATGATGCCAAACCATGATGATTCACTGGAAAAATTTAACAAGGAATTGCAGCCATTGGTCGAAAATGAAGTTGAAGATGAGTGTGTTCAGCAATCCAAAGAAAGTGGAAAATGTGCATATGATAGTAGTTAATAAAATGAAGAAGATTTTGAATCAAGTGGAAGAACCTTTCCATTGTGTTTTTCTTCTTTCAAATTGTTGAAGCAGAATGTTAATAATGTTTCAAGACAGAAACCCTCCAGGCATGATGTTGAATCTGAAGAGAGCAGTGGACTTGCAAATGAAAACTATCTCCCATTATGTTTTCTTCCTTTGAATGGTTAAAACCAAATCATGAGAAAATATAGAAAGTTGATCAAATAATTGTTGTCAAAGGTCATTTTCCTTCTCTTGAACTTGATGAGGACATTCAACAAGATCTCCAAGAAAACAAAGTACTTCAGAAGTGTTTTCCTTCCCCTACGAATGATGTGGTTGTTCAAATTCTAAGTGGCTTGAACGTGGATGAGGGCTCTGAAACCCCATCTATGGAGACTTTAAGAAATGAACAAACAAATGACATGGAGTATCAGGGAAACAACAAAACAGTGTATGTCATGATTCAATCAGAAATGCAGAAAGATCATAAAGAAGTAGTTGTTTTATTTAATTCCTTTGAAGATTATGGTTTTGAAAATGTTCTTAGGACTAAAGAAGTAGAACAAAGAAAACAAACCCTTGTGAAGGAGGCATGTTCTTCAGTTTTGGTTCATCAAAAATATTTTTTTTCTCATGTGTTTCATGACCCTGTGGCATGTTATATGGAGAGTTTTAACAATCAGAATTTACAGCTTATGATGGGTTGTAATCTTAGAAATAAAGATGATGGTCAGTCAACATCACCATTAAATATGGATTTCTTGCTACTAGAGGGTTTATTCTAGTCAGCATTATCTTATGATTCATAAGATTTCTATTTCCATCAGTCTTAGCAGATTTTTCATTTTATTGGTGGAAATCAACTAGTTAAACCACATGAAAGCAAGAATGCAGTGGAAAGAGTGAAACATGATTGTTGTTTTGTGCATATTTTAGAGGATCCATTCGTAGTTTTGTTGGAGGCAGTAAACAGTAATAATGTTTTTGAATCTTTAAGATTTGAATTCATATATAAATTCTTGAATAAGTTATCAGTAAACGGGCTTTGGAGCAAGCGTGTGCAAAGAAACCAGACAGTAGATAAAATGCTTGCATGGTTGCATTGGCATTATGATTTCATTTGATTGGAAGCTCGTTTCAAAAGTTAAGGTAGGTAGGTGTGAATAAGCTTGATGATCAAGAATTTTCAAGTTTAGGTCTCCAGATAAAGTGTTCTGTTAGATGTTAGCAATGTACCCAGCATTCAGTCTCCAAGTTAGAGTAGTGTGCAGACTTCAATTTTCAATGGACATTAGTGACAGGTCAAGGCAGCGTACACACCTATTTTGGGAGCAAACCAATGGATAAGGCACAGGTTCTACGTGTTCTTTGCTACCTCACCGAGTGGATAGCATCCCCAATTGGATCCCATGTTATCACTATAACAATTTCTATGAGAAATCCAATTTCCAAGACTTATCGAGGCACTAAAATAATGTGGAAGCGTGAAAAACTGGAAGACAAGGAAAAATATAGTGAGAGAAGGCTAAATATAGTGACAATGCGGAGTTGATGGGACCCGATGGGTCACATATCACGGGTGCCATAGATCAACTGACATGGATCATTTCAGGCAGAGAACTAGTGCGGAGGTTAATTCTTGAAAGCAGGCCGAAAATAAACCGTGGTTTTGGCTCGGTATTACATGGCACCACTGGGTACATTTCGGGGGAGGAAGAAGGTGAACTAAAAATCATTCTATCACACCCTGAAATCACTTGTTAAGTGCCATTAAATGTGTCAAATCCAAGAGTCACATGCGGAAAGGAAACTTGACGGCCAGTCAAATCATCTCGAGACGCTTGTTTAGATATTATTCGTCCATGAAATGTCAGATAAGCACCACCAAATAACCGATTTAAGACTCATCATTGGAAATCGATGGTCGAACGTGAGAGACCGTTATCGCTATAACAAATTTCGTCAGTAGCCCATGATTAGTACTCAATGGAAACTATTACTCAAAACACAGGTGAAGTTACTCTATTTTGGGTAATTGATGGTTTATTCTGAAGCAGAATACCTGCAAATCGAACCACTTGTTTGATTCATGTGTAGTTGAGGGAAATAGGCTCATGTTCCCTAGAAAACTAGAAGGATTTGAGGAGAAAGATCCAACAGTTTTCAGCAAACCAAGAAATTCAAACAATATGACAGAACCATCAAGTAAGAAGAGAGAGAGGCATGTTGTGCAACTTCTAACAACCAAATTTCGCGAAAAATATGCAAATGAACCAGGACCAGGTGAAGAAATCGGGTTGAATCCTATTATGAAATATTTGATCATTAATGGATATGCAGATGGAAATTGCACGCAATCTTTCGAGAGAAAAAGGAAAAATTGACGGAAGGAGGAATTTAAAGTTGGGATAGTTAAAGGTACTGAAGAAGACCATCCTAGTTGGCTTGACACATTAAAGGAAGAGATTGAAAAGGTAAAATGAAAAATTCATGATGGGATAAATCGAGTTCATTTCAGGGAATCTTGTGATTTATTAGACAGGTGGCATTCGGGGTAAGGATCTCAAATATTTCGGTTTTATGTTGGGGGCCTGTTGGCCCTTGACCAAGTTTTGAGGATACTTGGTCATGATTGACCTATTTTTGGGACTTCGGCAAGCTGTCAAAGGCGGAGCGCAAGATGAAGCGGAGATCATAGGATCTCGGCCCCTTTTAGGTCCCTTTTTGGGATTGGGATTATGTAACCGGTATGGGGATGTTGGCCCATGGGTTTACCCATGCTTAGGCCTATTTTGTATGTATAAATAGAAGGCTAGGAAATGTAAGAACAAGTCGATTTGTTGCAAGTTGGCTAAGTGGTAGAGTTGGATCTGTGTCATCAAGAATCGTAAGGCTTTGTGCATATTGTGTGAGACTTGCAGAGCTAAGTACAAGTCATTGCAAGGGGTTGTGACAAGATACGTTCTTAGACCTACTCAGGGAAGGAGGATCTAGTGAGTTGCACAAATATCCTATCCTCTACGGAGTAAAGTTGTTGAGTCTCTGTGCATGTAACCTATTGAAGAAGCTAATAAAGAGGAGAAGAGTTGGTGGATGTAGCCCCAAAGTGGGGGTGAACCACGTACATGCTATGTTGCTCTACTTTGTGCAATGTGTTGATGTGCTTATATGTTAATGTGCTTAGTGCTTTACTATAGATTAATGATCTATAGATGCTTAGTGCTTAATAATATGGATGGATGTTAGATATGACTGGTATATATGTGCTTAGTGTTAAACATGTTAAGATCTGATATGTTTCGTCATGCTCAGTGATTTTAGATACTAGATCTGGTTGAATACTACGTTGTACTATAATTAGAGTTTAATTGCGCTGTATCTAAGAACTGAATATTGATAAATATAACTGTTGAGTGCTTTGTTAAATATTAGAATCACATATCTGTGTCCCTACTAAGGTTGCACGCATCTGAGTCCTACAACCATCCCTACCTCTACCTCGGGTGAGACTTCATTTGCTTCACAGGTGTTACCGAAAGGGCTGGTAGTTAGGGTTTTGTTGGTGCGTTGTTGTAGCGTTGAACCTTGGGTATGCCCCTGTTCCAACAAGGAGCTCCAACAGAAAATGATTGGGCAAGGCAAAACCAAAATCCATCATTACTGGAAGCAAGGGGATGGCAATGCTGGATGGGGGATCTGGGACAATATTAATCCACAAAATAGAGTCCAGATCGAAACAATAACGGAAGAGGTGGAAGAGGAATTGGGGAAAAGGAAAATTGGGGTCTCGGAAGAAGATGATAAATTGAGGTGGGGCCGGAAAAATGGAGGTGAATTCAACTTAAAAGAAGCACGGTATTACATCACGGGCTGGAACTAAGAAAACCTGGAGCAACAGTGGGAAAAGATCTGGGAAATTCCCCAATGGCCAAAAATCAAAATGTTTGAATGGCTAATACTACAAAACTGAATTCTAACCTAGGAGAACCTTAGGAAAAGGGGTTTCACAGGCCTCTCTCACTGTCATCTATGTCAAGTCAAGGAGGAAACAATTGATCACCTCCTCGATGATTGCAGCTACAGGGTGGAAATTTGGGATTGGACGGCAGGCATCTACCATCAATCCAATTGGGTCTAGGGGAACATTAGCGTAACCATCAAAAACTGGAATGAAAGTTATAGCGAAAATGAAACGGTGAACCTTTGTTGGAATCTAACGTTGGGAATGATCATCTGGGAAATATGGAAAGAAAGGAACTGACACATCTTCAGGAATGTTATCCTACC
This sequence comes from Picea glauca, assembly GCA_000966675.3. Classification (NCBI taxonomy): domain Eukaryota; kingdom Viridiplantae; phylum Streptophyta; class Pinopsida; order Pinales; family Pinaceae; genus Picea; species Picea glauca. Next base: position 8,162 of record JZKD02S1547994.1, read on the forward strand.
AGCAGAAAGGCTAAAGGATGCAATAGTCACTCAAATAAGAGAAACTGTGCAGACCCGCAACTGCAATAAGAAGAAATCTCAACTCACGGACCAAGATTACCGCATCCTAGAATTTTTCCATCTAAAAGAATGGAGAAACAACATACATGTGGGGCATGATCCACAACTCCATATAGGAGCCCACAACTGGACTCCCCCCCCCGTCAGGGTTCCTCAAACTGAATTTTGACGGGGCGGAAAAAGGAAATATGGGAGTGGCAGGGGCAGGTGGAGTGATCAGAGACAGTGGTGGAAATATCACCTGATTGTATGTTGGTAGCATGGGAAACTCAATCAAAAATGCAGCGTAATTTGGATCCCTCGAGCTTGGCCTTGAAATTCTAAGCCAGGAAAGGATAACAAACACCATTGTGGAAGGTGACTCCACCTTGGTTATCAACACAATGAAAAGGCTACAAAATGGCACAAGAGTGGGAAAGGTTTAGAGACATTAGCACCTTACACACTCTCTGCATAAAATCCAGAAGCATCTAAGAACTCTGAAAATAGTGGAGTTGCGGTGGGTGCATAGGTCAATGAATGCTCTAGCCGAAAGACTCTCCAACAAGGGGGTCGGCAAGAAAGGCCTAGAACTAGATGATGCATGGATCATCATTCCAAGGAGGTAACTTAGGACAGACTGCAGCCATATGGAGGCTAAATATCGTGATGGAAGTTTGACAATGGAAAGTCACATAGAGGAGAACAATGCAAGTCCTCTTGGAAGGCACGTGGGACCTAGAAAGAATATGATTTTCTAATACTTGACCACCAATTATCATGCAAGATCGCAACAAGTTGGAAGAGGGCCACTGGAAGAAAGGTTGATACGTGAGTAAGAGTTGTAGGGAAAGTACGAGGGAATGGCTAGGTAGCAAGTCAAATACAACAAATGACGTAAGGCACGAGGGGTTGGTGATAACTAGGAACAATCCACCAGCCCCTAGCATAGGTACGAGGAGAAGCACAGTCAGATCAAAATTGAGCAAGGGCAGGGGAACACACGGGGATAAAGGACGAACCATCATGGCCAAACATGTCGTAACAACAAAAAATGATGGAAGCACTCGCCACCTTGAGAAAACCAAGGATGGAAGCACAGGCTCGCAGTGGGGAAACTCCCATAAGAATAGGGACAACAGAAATAGACGCAAACAGAAGGAGCACAACAGTGAGGGATATTACAATGTCAAGGGTAGGAAAATTAAGGATAACTATGAAGTGAGGTACAGGCCGAGTAGACAGAGCAGGAGTTGCAGCAGACAAAGAGGGATGGCGCGACTGAAGAAAACATGCAGGAAGAGGAACCCCATTGGGAAGGAAGTCCTGGACAGTTCGCGGCGATCAACAAGAATGGAGCAGGCAACAAAAGAAGTGAAGGTCACCTTCCACTCTCCAGTTGCGCCAAAGGGGAAGAAGGCCATCACCTAGTAGTAAAAGGATTTAAAGGACAAGCGCAAAGGTGAAGAGTGGGATGACTTGGTGCGGGAAGCAGACTGGGTAACTAATCTGAGGGCCACGCAACCCAGGGAAACCATCTACCACAAAACGGTAGAGATGGTCTAGCTAACCAAGATGTTGATCAGGAAAGTGAATTCAGAGAAGGCAAAAGCTAGACAAGAGGATAACAAGGAAAACAAGCAAATGCTGGATGAGATCCTGCGTCGCCTCAACAGTTTGGAAACTATCATCAAACTGTTAGTAGAGGTAGAGAAGGACCAAAAATGCAAGATGGAGCAGATGGCGGCTCAGTTCCACCTGTACCTACACAATGTTCATCATATGAATATCACGTTTGCCAATGGACAAGGTGCACTAGCCCAAATCAGGAAGACTCACACGATCTCCCTGAAGGAAGATAACAAGAGCCAGGCGGATGGCGAGAAGGAGCACCCCTAGGTGTTGAAACACCTCATAGTTCTAGATTTATAATTTGTTATCCTAATGGAAGTAATGCCAGACAATGATAGGTTAGTTCAGATCTATTACAACTCTTTTTTAGGGGGATGTTTTAGTTTTTTTCTTTATGTCTGTGTTTATTTTCAAATTGGGTTTGGAAGGTTTGGTCTCGCTTCCCCTAGTGGCAGACCAGTACCATCCACGTCAACTATCAACTCAAGCATCTGGGACCCCCTAGTCTAGTTTCCTTCTAGGCAGACCAAGATCCTCATTTGTGTGTCATAATTTTTACCAGTAATATAGATTCCTACACTCACTCACACA
>JZKD02S1548016.1:0-10423 GCA_000966675.3 Picea glauca
GGCAATACTTGCGGTCGGTTCTGGAATCTTTCGGCTTCTCGAATGACTGGGTTGACTGGATTCTCAAGCTCACTACCTCTTCCTTCTTCTCAATTCTTGTCAACGGCACACCCTCCCGACCTTTCCGCTCCACCAGGGGTATTAGGCAAGGCGATCCTCTCTCTCCTTTCCTCTTTGTAATTATGAAGGAAGGCCTAGGCCGCTATCTTAAAGCAGCGATCCTTGAAGGGATGCTCGAGGGGTTGCCACTCCACAACCTGCACTCGGCACCCTCGCATAGCCAGTTTGTCGATGACACCCTCCTTATGAATACTCCCACGGTCAGAGAGGCCACCAAGCTCAACTCAATTCTCTCTGACTTCTCGGATGCGTCAGGTATGTTGCTCAACCTAGATAAGTCAAAACTTTATTTCTTCAACATGCCAGTCTCGGTTCAGGCCCATCTTTCAAGACTTCTAGGCATAGCCAGAAGCTCCCTCCCCTCCACTTACTTAGGAATACCCTTAACTGGAGAGTCAGCGAGATCTATCTCATGGGACAGTATGCTCTTATCCATTGCTAACAGGCTGAATAGCTGGACCTTCAGACCTCTGAATATTGCGGCTAGATTGGTTCTGCTTAAATCAGTCCTGCAAGCTTTACCTACGTACCTTTTTACTGCATTGGTTGCGCCCATTTCGGTCATCAAAGCCATTAGGAGTCTTCAATGTAATTTCTTATGGAAGGGACACCATGACAATAAGAAATGGGCCCTAGTTGGTTGGGACAAGGTGTGCAAACCCAAAAAATTTGGAGGACTGGGAATTCGAGACCAGGGGAAAATGAACCAGGTCATGGGAGCAAAGATGTGGTGGAGATGGCTGCAACATCCACATGAAATTTGGGCGCAGCTCTGGAAGCAAAAGTATGCACCAACCGTGCAACCTGACCAGCTAATCAGATTCAATGAACAGAGGCAAGAATCCAATATTTGGAATACCGCTTGGCGGAATCGCCCCCTCATACAACAGCATGCCTTGTGGGAAATAAGAAATGGTGAAAGTGCAATATTTTGGCAGGACTCGTGGCAACAGCTACCTCCTCTTGATGAAATGGAAAGCCTCCACCCTCTTAAGATCAAGCTGCAGCAATACGGCCTCAAAAAGGTTAAGGACTTCTGGCTCCCAAATCAAGGAAGACAGCAATGGAGACAATGGAAAACCAGCAAAACAGATCTACAGATTACGGAGGAATTCGATCTTTTGTCATGGCAGGAATGCATGCAACTCAGGAAGATTCATTCTAAGGAAGGCATGGATATTCTCCGATGGGGTCACTCCACCTTAGGAATTTTCTCGGTCAAGGAAGCTTACCACCTTCAAATGAATCTTCCAAACCAAGCCCACGAAGTAATCTGGAGCAAAGTCTGGCAACCTTTTCTCTGGCCCAAGATTTCCCTTTTTCTTTGGCTCACGGCTCAAAACCGCATCCTCACCTGGGACAACCTTATTAAGAAGGGCTTCACTGGACCCTCTAGATGCCCCCTTTGCCAACAAAGTGAGGAAACCATGGAACACCTTCTCAACAACTGCCATTACAGTCAGCAGATTTGGGACTGGGGAGCTCAAGCTATGCGACGCTCCCAGCAGAATCGTGGTAGCATACGGGACACTCTGGCTAATTGGGAAACAATATCCTTTCACAACCCAATTCTCCAACGCATTTGGCAGCTTCTCCCGAGCTTCTCACTCTGGGCAATTTGGAAGGAAAGAAATAAAAGAATTTTCAACTCCAAACCTTCCCCTTCTACCAGCACTTGGGAAAAATGTTCTTGTTCGAAACCTGTTAAGTATCAAAAATATCGACAAAAATCACAACAAAGCAAAGGTCGGTGCACGGGTTATCATGTAGGTTAAAACCCTCTAGAAAACTGGAAAACTTTCATGCGTTGTTGCTCGAGGCTGAAATGGAAAAAATAGCTCAATATTATTAAAATTTTGGAGAGATTCGAGTAGACTAGAAGAAAATATTAGAAAACTTGAGGGTGTATGGCGAATCTCAGATATTTTTTTTCCATGGGGTTTCGTTGGCGAAACTGATTTTAGGACGAATCACGGATATTTTTTCCACGGTGCGTCGTTGGCGAAACTAATTTTGGGGTTTTAAGGGGTTTTGTTGGTTCAAAATTCAATACTTCTAGATTTCCTCTTAGATTCCTCAACAGAGTTGCGGGGAAATGAACCCCCTCTCTCAGTATGCCCTCGATTCGATCTTGAAAGAATGCCAAATATCTATACATCCATTAAATTTTGTATACGCAAGATGGCAGATTCGTTCGCTAGTATTCCCAAAGATAAAGCTTCGGGTTTCGTGGAAATTTATAAACAAAATATCAAACAATTCGATAGATTTTTTAAGCTTTATGATGCTTAAAGTAGAGTGGTTTTAACACACGACCACGGTGACTTCTCATCTCTGTAGAAACCACTTATGTCATTATATGGTCAAATGGAAATGGAATAAACTATATTCAAATCATATGAACACCTCATATTTAGAATCGATTTCTTCTTGCAGTTTTTGAAGTGTAAACAATGTGCAACATTAACAACACTTACAACAAGAGTTGGTCATGAGAAAATCTAGGTATATATCTATATCTTTAAATGACGTAGATAGTTTGGACTTTTGGCTTGTTTTAGCCATATTTTCAAGGTCATTTTTAGGAGGTAAAAAAAAAATCGCATTAATTTATCAACAATAAGTTAAACTTCTTCTTTATTAGTAGAATGTGTTTTGTTGTGTAATAAATGCAATCGAACATGGATATATGGAATGGTACTCTTTTTATGATAAATTTAATTTTAAATGAATAGATATGTGTGTGTGTGTGTGTATTTTTTCCCTCGGAAAAAAAACGTAATTCTATTCATTCGTAGAGAACCAAATTACATTTTGTAGGCGCTGAAAGCACATGCCCAATATTTGGGTAAGCAGAGAGAATTGTTAGAAGCCAGAAATGGCCCAAAGTAAAAACCACAAAGGATGTGTCATATAAGGATCTGGGAATAAACCCAAATGAAGGCAGATAAATGCCAAGAGGCCTCAAGAAATCACATCCTAAAACTCAGTAGAAAACGTAGAATGAAGAGAACCTAGATGGACCAGGCCAGAGCAGCAAATAAACCCCAACAAGAACATGATCCAAAGGGACCACAAGAGAGAATACAACCACAGTGAATGAGAAACAGAACCCGCACACCCAAATCAGACCTCAAAGCACTGACCCCACTAGTCAAAATCAACACTGCACACCTGTGACAAGGACCTCAAAATCTCTGAAATAGATCCCACCATAAAGAAGCAGAAATACCCAAGAACCCACTACGCAACACAGATCATAAGGGGGTGCAGGGGATCTCGGACACCACGACACTGAGAAGGCCCTTAGTTTGCATCAAGCCCTAAAAAAACCAGTAGGGATGGATTGGTGAGGGCCAAACCCACAGAAATATTCAAGAAAATGTCTCCACGAACACTAGAGGATGATGAGAAAGAGGACCAAAAAGATGACAAATAAGGCTCCAAACAGATCATATGAGACAGTCTGAGAAGTAAAGCAGTTGCAGTGCTCATAAAACCAGAACTAAAGAGTATACCAGCTCCATGCCTAGATTAATCTGCCATGAAACACTCAGGTGGAGTAACCAACCAGGCTGCAACTCACCAGATCCAAATCTACACCCGGATCTGGCCTTCACGGACCAAGAAAGGAAGGCACGATCAAGGCAGAGAGTGTATCTTATGAGTTAGGCGACGCCTGATCCGCACCCAAGGAGGAAGGATCGACATCCAAACAAAGATCTAGAGCTTCCGTCATCACATAGTGCCCCAGAACCAAAGGCCACATTCCAAAGCACAGAAGCAGCACCACAGGAGACCCAAATGGAACCGGACCCCCTCAGGAAAGAAGAAGTCGGGCACAAAATGGAAAAACATGCAAACCCTTTATCGATGGCGTGAGCAACAGACCCCCCATCGCTAACAATCTAAGGCCAGAGGGAAAGTAGGGCTCCCCATTCGCTCCAACGAATCGGCGCGAGCATGAGACAGATATGAGGAATCCCACTACAAATAGAGAGAAGGAGGCCGACGAATGGAGGGGAGAGTATGCGGGGTGGAGAGGGGTCTGCAGCTAAGGAAACCCTAGCCACAGAGCCCACCGATATATATATATATATATATATATATATATATATATATATATATATATATATATATATATATATATATATATATATATTCTAAAGAAGATATGAATAGATTGACCACATACAAACCATCCAAATGGTATAAAAATCTTCTGAGTAAATCTTCTCATTCCCCTCTATATAATGATAAGTTAATCCATCAGGATTATGAACCTGACCCTAACTGGGAAATGCCAAAGGTTTCGGCTGCTGAGATTTATCAGTTGCCTGTCTTTCAGTTTAAATCTGCTACTTTAATTAGGTATTGTTCTGTTAATATCCCAATATCTCTCGGGGAAACAAAATATCAACTTCCTCTTATCCAACAGGAAGATATTGAATGGGGACTATCTCATGGTTATGAATATATTCATATCGGACTTATCCAATTTGGAGTCAATGCCCTTGTCCGCCCTGGATTAGATATAGGTGCACTCCTATGCATTATTGACTCAAGGCATAATAACTTCAATGATGCTTTAATCTCTGGATTCCAAGCCCCATTGCATAACGGCCCTGTTTGGTCTTCTGCCTTACCTAGATTTCAAATCTCACTCCGAGACCCCTACATAAATTCTCTGCTCCAAGCTTACCTTAAGCTTACAGGATTTGATATGGCTGAAGGTTCCAAAGTCGCCCAAATACACTCTACTGTCTGCCTGCGATTTGTCACCTCTACAATGCCTCCTCTCAATCCTAAGCTCCAGCAACGCGCTATCAAAGAAAGCGTGGTGGTTGGTCCAGGGAATGTTGCTCCTCTATCTCTTGGCTTTGCTAAATTAACAGAGATCGATGAATGGTCCACTGAGTATGATCCTATATCTACCCAGATGAAACCTCCATTGGCTACACAAATGCATATATATAAAAATGATGATGGCCAATCAATGTTAAAACTAGGAAAATCTCAAAGTCAAAGGTACCCTAGTCTAGAAAGACAATTTTCCTCTCTGTCTGCTAGTTCTTCAAAATCAGAACCTGCAAAGCAAGCCTCTGTATATAATTCTCCTCCTAGAACTCCTGTGTACAAACCTATTCTTGGAAATTCAAAATTAGACGATCATCTCTTACTCCACAGAGATAATAAGTCTAAAAAATGTTATTATTGTAAAAAGGATTATCTTAATCCAAGATCTTTCTCTGAAGATAAGACTTCTGTACCCAGTCTGCCCAAAAACTTTGAAACATATCAACAGAAAGCAGAACACTTAGGACAGCATTCAGATTGCCATATTTGTATGCAAATAGCCTCTCCTACAATCAAGATGATGGAATTCCAGCTCCCTAGAGCAAGTAAAGAAAAGAAGCCAGAAATTCCTCATAGATCTTTAGGATCTGGTAATCATATTCCTAAGTTTCAAAATGATCTAGTTGCAGACTTAGACTTTGTTCATTACAGAAAGTCTAATGATCCTCCCCCTCAAGAAATAGTCAGACTACAGAATTTTTCAAATTATCAGTCAGTCTGCCTTGCCCAAAATATAGATGATCTTGCTCTTGATTTGCAAAAGTCTAATGTTCATTTGAACAGACTACATATGGAAGTTAGTGAACTTTCATTCCAGCAAGATACATTCAAAAACCAACTTGATGAAATTATTGAGAAATTGAAGATCATAGAAGAAGCCATTAATAACATGAAAAAAGCATATACTGAGTCAATTCCTAGTTCTCCTGATTCTCCTAGTAATGATGCTTCCTTTTCATTTCTTAGATCTTCTTCTCCTCCACAAAATCAACAGCTTACTCTTAAGCAGTTCTATCCATATCAATCTTCTTTTGCTGATATCGAGAAAGTAAGACTACTTGCTAAAAGCAAGTTAGATCTCGTAAATTCTCAGATAGAATTCATTGAGAAAAACATTACCAAGGCAAAGATTGAAAAAATTACACAGAATTTAGCTGCTGTGAGCATTTCTTCTCCTATCATTAAAATGGTAGATGTCAAGCCTGAGAACACTCATGAAGAGATTCCTGAATCTAGCAATACTCAATACGGCTCCCGAACCTCTGCTTGGGAACAATGGTGTCATGCTAGATTTACTAATAAGAAAAAAGCACCGATGGATATAGATGGTCAAGGACAATCCTCACTCAAACATGGTGATGTAGCCCCCACTTCCAATATAGACTGTATGGAACGCAGTCAAATTGAATTGATGATTCAAGGGTGGCATGCTTGGGCTAAAACCCAAAAACTTGTTTTAAAAGACAAAGTTTCATGGAGTGATCTAGCTTTAAGGATCACATGGGGTTTTAGAGGAAATTTAAACTTTTGGTGGGAAAGAATATCAGATACATCAAAGCTTAGATTATTACAACATGAGAGACCCATAGATGAGCTTTGTAAAGCATTTGTCCATGAATTTTATGGACATATAAACATCAACACTGAACATAATGCTGATCTTTTTATGAGCCAAAAGCTATGTGATATACGAGAACTCAAGCAATATTTTTGTACCATGCAAAATCTGTTGTACAAAGTCCCTGATCCAAGGAATAGTGCTTATCTTAGGAAGTATATTTCTTCCCTTCCTAACCCATTCCCTGAATTGGTAAGAAAAAGAATGGAAGATGAGGACATAGTCATTGAAACACTCTCTTTTGTCGGGGTACAAGAACAAGTAATTTTAGCTATTCAGGAAGAATGTGTTAAGAAAAAGAATGCAAGATTGTTTAAAAAGCAATTAGGTCTAGGATCTAATGCTTGTAATCTTTTTGAAGAAACAGCTGCTTATGGTTGTTTCAAACCCAAAATATCAACCTCTTGCAAATGCAAAACTAAATCAGAAACACCTTCCAAGCTACGCTCCTCAACATTTAAGAAACCTAGTTTCAAACCTCGCAAAAATATTTTCTTTAAGAAACGCCAGTACCCTAGAAAGGCTAGTCATTCCAAATGCTTTATTTGTAAACAGCCTGGCCACTGGGCGTCGCAGTGTCCTCTGCGGTCTAAAACCAAAACCCAAATTAAGGTAATGAATCTTTTTCAAGAGATTTATGAACCCCAAGATTGGGAACTGGTCTCAAACCGTTCAGAAGGTGAATACTTTTCTCTTTCTGAAGCATCAGCTGATGAAGAAGGTGAAAGTGATAACCCTTCTCCACTTGACTCTCCACCTTCCTCTCCCTCACATTCTCTCATGAATTTTCTTGATATAAAAATGTTTTCTTCTTTTGTTGATATCAATTCCCTCATTCATAAACGGAATCTGTTCCAATCACAATTGTCTTCTTTGACCCCTGGACAATTTGCTCGTTATGAATATCTTGAATCTCAAATTGCAGATCTTAATTCTCAAATCAATTCTCTGCAACAGCCAAGCGTGGTGAGTATACATAATTACACTCCCACTGATCAAGAATTTGCTTTAGCTGCAAAACATCCTAGTATCCCAACACAACTGAGTGATACAAGAAAGGGTAAACAAAAGCAAATCATTGAATCTCCAAGCCCACTTCAAAATGATGAAATAGAGAACATGATTTTCTCTTTGCAAGAAGAAATCAGAGAAAAAGAATCACTCATTAGGCAGCTGTGGAAATCTCTGAAAACACAGAAAGAAGAATTAGCATTCCTTAAAGCACAGCATGAGAAAGAACTAGATTTATTTTGTACAGAACAACTGAGTGATGAAGATGAACCTTGTTTTCAGAACAAGATGATAAAAGGTTTGGAAGATAGAATTGTTATTTCTATAAGCATTAAACCTACTGGATATATGGTTTATGAACTTGATGCTCAGATTGATACAGGTGCCATGAATTCCTGTGCCAAGTATGGTGCAATACCTGCTTACTTTTGGCAAAAGACTTCTCTCAAGTTCAGAGCTGTCAATAAAACAGAAATGACAATTGAATATATAAGTCCTGATTTTCCTATATACATAAAAAATAGGAAAGTTCCAGTAACTTTGTACAGTTTTGATACTGGTTCTGACATTTTATTAGGGCAAGATTTTGTTTCTAAGTGTCTCCCTTTGACCATGAAACAAGATGAAATATGTTTTACTATTTCCAATAATCCAGTCTGTGTACAGACCAAGACTGATTTTGTGTGTAGGATTCCACCAGAGCCAGAAAGAAAAGGTTTAGAAGTTTCTGCTTCTAATCTTGTAAAAATTCAGAAAATTCTGAATCATTCAAAGAATCATGGAGAAGAGATAATTTCTAAGATCAAAAATAAGATTGAAAATGATTGCACTTCAGAATTACCAAATGCTTTCTGGACTAGAGAGCAATATTTTGTGGATCTACCTTATAGAGAAGACTATCATCCTAAACCTCAGAAAGCCTCTGCTAATCATATGTCTCCTACAGAGCATGAATATTGCAAAAATGAGATCAAAGAACTTTTGCAGAGAAAGCTTATTGAAAGCAGTAGAAGCCCTTGGGCTTGCCCAGAATTTTATGTCAATAAACATTCAGAGCTAAAAAGAGGAAAACCTAGAATGGTTATCAATTATAAAGCTCTAAATGAGGCACTGCTTCCTATCAGATATCCTTTGCCAAATAAAGATTTCTTATTTTCAAAAATTGGTAAATGTAATATCTTTAGTAAGTTTGATCTAAAGAGTGGTTTTTGGCAAATTGGAATTTCTCCAGGAGACAGATACAAAACAGGTTTTGTTGTCCCTCAAGGACAATATCAATGGCGAGTAATGCCATTTGGGTTAAAAAATGCGCCCTCAGAATTCCAAAAGCGCATGGATGATATTTTCAGACAACTCCATTTTGTGGTAGTTTATATTGATGATTTGTTAATTTGTTCTGTTGACATCAAGCAACATGTACAGCATTTAGAAACTGTATATAATCTTTTATTCAAGCATGGTTTAGTTTTGAGTAAGTCAAAACTCTGTTGGATTCAAACAAAAGTTGAGTATCTTGGTTTGATTCTTTCACAAGGAAAGATTGAATTACAAGATCATGTTTTGAAAAAGCTTACAGAGTTTCCTGACCAGATTTTGGACACAAAGCAGTTACAGAGATTTCTTGGATGTCTCAATTATATCAGGCAGTTCTATGAACAACAGGCCAAAGATGTGAAGGTTCTACAACAGAGACTAAGCAAGAAATACCCATGGAATGATAAAATGACCAAAGCTGTCCAAATCATTAAGCAAAAGGTCCTACACCTGCCCAGCCTTAGCTTACCAGACATGAGTATGAAGCTAATCCTTGAAACTGATGCTTCTATAGATACTTGGGCTGCAGTCTTGTTACAGAAGAATGGACCAAAGTTAGAAGAAGTGTGCATGTACACTTCTGGCTGTTTTAACCCAGCTGAAGAAAAATATCCCTCGTCCCACAAAGAAATACTAGCAGTAAAGAAAGGCATAAAAAAGTTTAGAATGTTTTTAAAGCCTGTTCGTTTTATTGTTAGGACTGATCTTAAACACATGAAGGGGATATTATCTAACAAAAGACTTCTTGAACAGGGAAATAACAGAATACTTCGTTGGAGTATCTGGCTTGAAGGATTTGATTTTGACATTGAGTATAAGCCAGGTAAAGAAAACTGTCTTGCAGATCTTTTGACCAGAGAAGGTTCTTCACAAAGAAAAGAATGGCATCCTCCTCCTTAAATGCCATTAGACAAGAACCTCCACCAGGATTTAAATGGATTCTGGTTTGTAATAACTGTAAATATTGTTTATGTTTAGATTGCTTAACAACTTGTATTAAGAACTCCCCAGCATGCTTTTCTATTTTGGAAAAGACTCCATTTCATTTGGTCAATTCAAATGGTGAGTATTTCAGAACTCACAGGGATCTATTCAGAAGAATAATGACAGGTGGTCCTTCCCAAGGACAGGTTTACATATGTCTATACACTCCTTACCTGACATATCTGGATTACTGCATGATAATGCAACAAACAAAATATGAAGGCTGCATTTGGATCACTCTAGAATGTGATTCCTTCAGAGAATATCATTATGATTGGTCTCCTTGGTTTTATATTCTATTCTGGCATTATTGTCCCAGAGATTTTGATTTCTTCACAGAGGTAGATCAGCTTGGATTTAAAATGTGGCTTCATGCAGAAATTTGTGAAGCAGGACAACATGATGCATGGTTCGTTTTCAGCCTTTCACATGTTAACAGCTGGCTGGTTGAAGCATCTGTTCCAGAAAATCCAGAAAAACAATATAAAATAAAGAGTGAATTCTACGGAAGAACCTGTG
>JZKD02S1548038.1:0-10423 GCA_000966675.3 Picea glauca
TATCTGACTCTCAGTTGAGATAGATATAGTGGATCTCTGATTAGTCTCCTCAAGGAGCTCCTCTAATCTAGACCCTGATTATTGAAGGGTGGTGTGTGTGCCTTCCAAAATCCTCGTGTGCTCACCAACTCATGAGTGAGTCGGTCCACCTCAATCTCCTTCTCCCTCAGTGCCTGCCCTGTGATACATCTCGCCAACCTCCAATAGGTAATCTCTATTCATCAACAACTGTTGGTAGTCGACCCTTATCACAATCACTCTCTCCTTGAGTGTATGGAAGTCATCAATGGCAAGTCCCCCATCTGAACTATCATGTGTCATCGAGGCCCTCCAACAATATCCTGCCACCAATGCGTGTGTATCATTAATGCATCTAGTTGTTGCCATGATCATGTCCTCAATGACTCTCAATTGACCTGTCAAGTGTTGTGACCCCTAATCACAATCATGTTGAGGTGCTACCTCATGCTTTTCACAACTAGTGTCAACAATGGAATCCCCAACAACATACTCCTCAAAAGATAAGGCACTGAACTACCCATTGTCCACTGCGCTACTAAGTCCTCATGTATGCCACTGCAAGCCATCACCAACTGCTACCCCCATCTGAATCACACTATATATTGAATGGGCAGTTGTATCCTCTTGTGTGCTCACTCTTCTAATGTCATATGTGTTTGGATCTCATACAGATGTGTCCAGACATGTGTTATGGTCATCCCAACCAAGAAGGACTGCATCCTCATCACTGTAGATCGATCCTGGGAGTAAGTGTCCCAACAAGTTGTCGATCTCCAAAACCTGATCCATCAATGGAATATCCAAAGGAGGTGACTCATGCTCCTCATACTGATAGGTATGTGTAAGTTCAACTAGCTCCAAGCCATACCTCTCCTCCTGGGTCTACATATCCATATGTCCCTTGTGTACAATCCCAACACAAGGCTCCTCTACCATATCAGGAATGTCATTGATATCCTCATGTGTCATGGCTAGCATAGGTGTCTGAGAAGATGAAAAAGGTGGCTCGCTCATCATAGGAAGCTCATCATCCTCCATACATGACTTCCTGGAAGCCATGTCTACACCCACAGGGAGGTCATCCAACCTCCTAATCTCATTATATCTAAGTGCTAACACATATGAATCCTCACAAGTGTCACCACTATGTTGAAGTGTTGAGTCATCAACACTGCCTGATAGGGAAGCTAAAGAACATGTGTTATCATCATGTCCATCCAATTGTCCATCAAATGCGCAAGTGTCCTGAGATTGCTCTAATGAGACATCTAAGGCCTTAGCCTCATACTCATCCTCCTCATCACTGTCATAGTGCACCTCAATGTAATGCACTTTCCCTTTACCCCTGCATCTGTGCTTTGGCTCCCAAGGTTCCTTGCAACTGTAGCAAAGTTCCCTGCTGACATGTGGTAATGTATCTATCTCCCTAACTGCTTTGGCTCTATTTTCTATTGCTTTTCTTCTCCAATACTTAGATTCTTCAATCTTCTTGGCCCATAATGCAACATCATTTGTACTCCATCTTGGATTTTTGATGGATACAAATTGTTGGAATGTCACTTGAGCCCTGAATTTCTCACTAAGGGCTTGATATTCTATATCATAATTTATAATCTCCTCTGCAAAATCCATTTTGCTTCATGAAGACCCTCAGGCTGGTAGGAATTATGGCTCTAATACCACTGTAATGTTCCGAACCCAATTCTGATATAAAAATCAAAACTGCATGGTTGAGAGTTTTAGCCAAACACTTTGCTTGTTGGGTCAAAGCCTTGACTAATCTATACTTTTGGTTGTCCCCACTTGCATAGTATGTTAATGGTATGTTTTGGTGATCAAGGAGATGGTTTGCAACCTTCTTATAGCTCCCAATATGTTTGTTGTTTAGTTATTTAGCTTGTTGTTATAATTATGACAGTATAACCCATTGAAACATTTCGTCAAACAATTGGCATGTTTCTCTTTTTTTTTAGTTTGATCATGGTTTATTGTATACGAAAATTGTTGATGATAAAGATGATGAAGAATAACAATAAATGCAATAGATATATAGAATGAAATGGCCACAAAATCAGATCTGATTTTATTTATTAAAGATAGCTAACCTCATACCAAATGGGCAGATCTGGAATACATGTAGAAGAATGAAGTGTGTGGCTGATAGTGCCTCCAAAATACAATGGAATGATGAAGGAAGAAACCTCCAATAGTCCTCCAAGTTGAATACAATTGATCTTTGAAATCCAATCTTTACTTTGGCTGCTATTGATATCTTTTCTCTACAAAGTGCACCCTCACTGGTTGTAGGTAACCAAGATTTCGGCCCCCTTGAAGATGGCCTCCAAACCCTCTGAGAATGATGTCAAATTGTAGATCGGGGGTTAGAGAAACCCTCTGATGAACCTCCAAGCTATTGGGAGTGATCTCCCACTCCAACTCACAAGATCCATTATGCACAATGCACCCTCCTAAGGAGAAACACACCCTCCTGAGTGATAGGATGACTGGGTTGAAGAATCCACTCAAACAGTGATGCAAAAAGGCGCTAGGGTGATGGCAAATGATCTTGGAGTGAGATCTAATGAATATCCAATCTCTCCAAAGCAAATTGAATTGATCTTCCTCAACTAGTGCACCCCCCTTGTCAAACTAATGATTGATGTAACTTTGATTCAATGTAGAATGGTGAGGGAGAAATCTTTCACTTCCTTGGCCAAGCTTGGATTATGAAAGGTGAAATATTTCACCACTGTGTTGATCTCTAGGGTTTTCTCAATCAAAACCCTCAAAACCCCCAAGTGCATGGGCTCTCTAGCAAGAAACCATACATCAAAATAATAAACAACATAATGAGAGAATAGAGGCCCCCATCTCTTTTTTATCCCCATTGTTCACATTTTCTCTCCAAATGACTTTTTTCTTTGTTTATTATTCCTTAACTAAATCACTTTATTAATTAATTAACCATTTTACCTCTAAAAAACTATTTATTCATCCTTATGGCTTCTCTGACCACTGAAAGTCACTTCTCATCATCTTATCATGTAGTGCTCTTCCTCCCGATTCTGATGAGCTATTACACTAAGAGGTTTCTCCAAGTAGTATGCCCAATATGACCTTCTTAGTGAATTTAATTAAAATATGACCCATAATAACTCAAAATTATGGAAATCGTCAGAATGCAATGGAACCAAAGCCAAGTTGTGTGGAATGGATCCTAATGATTAAATATGATGAACGATGCAAATCGGGCCCAATAAAACCCCTCAATATCTCCTGAACTTGTTGTCAACCCCATCTGGCTACTCTCGCAAGCATCCCACACTATAACATAACAACATAAAAAAATGGGGACATTACAAAAACCTTGAGCAACAATATGACTTTGAATGCAGTCTTGGATTGTATGTGTTTGATCCACAAGGAACCTATGGGTGTAAACCCTTTTACTTCCTAGGGTTTGTAGACCAAACCAAAGTGAACTTAGAGGGTATACTCACTTGTAGTCCTCCAAGTCACCTTGTGAAAAATGACCTTTCTTAAAGCAGGTAAATGGACCTTGGGTAGGGTGTATGCCCTTATACTCCTCCAAGGGTTTAACCAAGAAAAAATTGTGGAAGAAAGAAAGAATAAAAGAGAATAAATTCATATTTTCCTTACCAATTCCATAGTAAATGCAAAATCAAACCCTAAGTGACCAAGAATATTCCACCAACAAGCAAGAGATAGATCCTCCAAGTGTAGTGCACTACTTCAATTCACCAATAGCAAGATAAATCATGACAAATAGCAAGAGAGATGAAATATTCCAATGGTAGCAAAAATTTTAGCCAAGTACCTCTCCAAGATAGGAGAGTTATGTTTTAAAATGAGATCTTATGATCTCTATTCATAGTTTGTCCACATAATTTAGGGTAAACCACAAGAAAAGGGGTAAACAACCCTAATTTTTCCCCTTTACAAAATAATATTAAACAATTCATTTTAAATTTCACTTTTGCACAAAACAAAACCCTAAAGTAAGACGCTGCCCTTTTGGGGTGATGTTTTGGCACTTTTAGGTCAAACGTTGAGTTGGAGATGATAGAGTGGGGCCTCCAAAGGCCATGTATCTCCGATCCAACCTTTTATTCCACGATCCAAGGGTTCCTTCCTTCAAAACGTGTCATGTGTATTGATCACCACCTCAAGCCCCTCAAGCATGATGTCAAGCCCCTTAAGGTGACATTTTAGGCCTCTAAAGAAAATCGTTTTGCTTGTGAGGACATGGTGAGATCATCCAAGGTTCCTTCTAGGCCTCCAAAGGCAATTCATCGTGATCTGTCATGCGGGGCCTTGGCATCCAACCCATGGGCTGCAAGCCCCATGGAGGCCCAAGCTAGGCTTGTTCTTCCAAAATTGTCCACTAGCAGGTCCTGCAAAGACAAATAAGCACACCCTCCAAGGATCTCAAGTCATAATATCATGGTGAGTAAATCAAATCAATAAATGAGCCACCTAAGCATGCACATCAAAGATTACCTTGTTAAACAAATGCTCAAAGACATTATGCAACTTGCCAAGCTTGGGTATAGGAGGGTTGAATAGGTGTCCTATTGGGTAGATCTTTCCCTAGGTCAAGGAGTGTTTCCCAAGTGATCCCTCTCTAAGCCATGTGGAGTAGATGAAGTGGTTTATGGATCAAGACTCATTGGGCATGGGGTTCATGACATAGAAGGGGTTGTAGTGTCTCATTCATGGTTGCCTTTATAGAGGGTGTGTGGCACCTTCATTTTTAATGCACTTTTTCCAAGCCCATCTTCTGGTCATTCTTTGTTTCTTTCATGTTTTAGGAAATGAGTTGAAGGCCACTATCCTGGCGTGGTGTCTAGATAATGATAGTGTCACTCACAATTACATCGCGAAAATGAGAAGGTCGGCTCGTGATGAGACCCCCTTTCTCTCAGTTGTGTAACTGAGAGCCACTACCCTGGCTTGGTGGCCAGATGATGGTAATGTCATACCGCTAGATACCCATGATCATGATAGTTCGGCTCCTGATGAGACCTCATATCCTCCAACTAACCCCTAAGCATTCATTATCATTTACTCTTGTGGGTCCCCCTTTTCTTANTATCTGACTCTCAGTTGAGATAGATATAGTGGATCTCTGATTAGTCTCCTCAAGGAGCTCCTCTAATCTAGACCCTGATTATTGAAGGGTGGTGTGTGTGCCTTCCAAAATCCTCGTGTGCTCACCAACTCATGAGTGAGTCGGTCCACCTCAATCTCCTTCTCCCTCAGTGCCTGCCCTGTGATACATCTCGCCAACCTCCAATAGGTAATCTCTATTCATCAACAACTGTTGGTAGTCGACCCTTATCACAATCACTCTCTCCTTGAGTGTATGGAAGTCATCAATGGCAAGTCCCCCATCTGAACTATCATGTGTCATCGAGGCCCTCCAACAATATCCTGCCACCAATGCGTGTGTATCATTAATGCATCTAGTTGTTGCCATGATCATGTCCTCAATGACTCTCAATTGACCTGTCAAGTGTTGTGACCCCTAATCACAATCATGTTGAGGTGCTACCTCATGCTTTTCACAACTAGTGTCAACAATGGAATCCCCAACAACATACTCCTCAAAAGATAAGGCACTGAACTACCCATTGTCCACTGCGCTACTAAGTCCTCATGTATGCCACTGCAAGCCATCACCAACTGCTACCCCCATCTGAATCACACTATATATTGAATGGGCAGTTGTATCCTCTTGTGTGCTCACTCTTCTAATGTCATATGTGTTTGGATCTCATACAGATGTGTCCAGACATGTGTTATGGTCATCCCAACCAAGAAGGACTGCATCCTCATCACTGTAGATCGATCCTGGGAGTAAGTGTCCCAACAAGTTGTCGATCTCCAAAACCTGATCCATCAATGGAATATCCAAAGGAGGTGACTCATGCTCCTCATACTGATAGGTATGTGTAAGTTCAACTAGCTCCAAGCCATACCTCTCCTCCTGGGTCTACATATCCATATGTCCCTTGTGTACAATCCCAACACAAGGCTCCTCTACCATATCAGGAATGTCATTGATATCCTCATGTGTCATGGCTAGCATAGGTGTCTGAGAAGATGAAAAAGGTGGCTCGCTCATCATAGGAAGCTCATCATCCTCCATACATGACTTCCTGGAAGCCATGTCTACACCCACAGGGAGGTCATCCAACCTCCTAATCTCATTATATCTAAGTGCTAACACATATGAATCCTCACAAGTGTCACCACTATGTTGAAGTGTTGAGTCATCAACACTGCCTGATAGGGAAGCTAAAGAACATGTGTTATCATCATGTCCATCCAATTGTCCATCAAATGCGCAAGTGTCCTGAGATTGCTCTAATGAGACATCTAAGGCCTTAGCCTCATACTCATCCTCCTCATCACTGTCATAGTGCACCTCAATGTAATGCACTTTCCCTTTACCCCTGCATCTGTGCTTTGGCTCCCAAGGTTCCTTGCAACTGTAGCAAAGTTCCCTGCTGACATGTGGTAATGTATCTATCTCCCTAACTGCTTTGGCTCTATTTTCTATTGCTTTTCTTCTCCAATACTTAGATTCTTCAATCTTCTTGGCCCATAATGCAACATCATTTGTACTCCATCTTGGATTTTTGATGGATACAAATTGTTGGAATGTCACTTGAGCCCTGAATTTCTCACTAAGGGCTTGATATTCTATATCATAATTTATAATCTCCTCTGCAAAATCCATTTTGCTTCATGAAGACCCTCAGGCTGGTAGGAATTATGGCTCTAATACCACTGTAATGTTCCGAACCCAATTCTGATATAAAAATCAAAACTGCATGGTTGAGAGTTTTAGCCAAACACTTTGCTTGTTGGGTCAAAGCCTTGACTAATCTATACTTTTGGTTGTCCCCACTTGCATAGTATGTTAATGGTATGTTTTGGTGATCAAGGAGATGGTTTGCAACCTTCTTATAGCTCCCAATATGTTTGTTGTTTAGTTATTTAGCTTGTTGTTATAATTATGACAGTATAACCCATTGAAACATTTCGTCAAACAATTGGCATGTTTCTCTTTTTTTTTAGTTTGATCATGGTTTATTGTATACGAAAATTGTTGATGATAAAGATGATGAAGAATAACAATAAATGCAATAGATATATAGAATGAAATGGCCACAAAATCAGATCTGATTTTATTTATTAAAGATAGCTAACCTCATACCAAATGGGCAGATCTGGAATACATGTAGAAGAATGAAGTGTGTGGCTGATAGTGCCTCCAAAATACAATGGAATGATGAAGGAAGAAACCTCCAATAGTCCTCCAAGTTGAATACAATTGATCTTTGAAATCCAATCTTTACTTTGGCTGCTATTGATATCTTTTCTCTACAAAGTGCACCCTCACTGGTTGTAGGTAACCAAGATTTCGGCCCCCTTGAAGATGGCCTCCAAACCCTCTGAGAATGATGTCAAATTGTAGATCGGGGGTTAGAGAAACCCTCTGATGAACCTCCAAGCTATTGGGAGTGATCTCCCACTCCAACTCACAAGATCCATTATGCACAATGCACCCTCCTAAGGAGAAACACACCCTCCTGAGTGATAGGATGACTGGGTTGAAGAATCCACTCAAACAGTGATGCAAAAAGGCGCTAGGGTGATGGCAAATGATCTTGGAGTGAGATCTAATGAATATCCAATCTCTCCAAAGCAAATTGAATTGATCTTCCTCAACTAGTGCACCCCCCTTGTCAAACTAATGATTGATGTAACTTTGATTCAATGTAGAATGGTGAGGGAGAAATCTTTCACTTCCTTGGCCAAGCTTGGATTATGAAAGGTGAAATATTTCACCACTGTGTTGATCTCTAGGGTTTTCTCAATCAAAACCCTCAAAACCCCCAAGTGCATGGGCTCTCTAGCAAGAAACCATACATCAAAATAATAAACAACATAATGAGAGAATAGAGGCCCCCATCTCTTTTTTATCCCCATTGTTCACATTTTCTCTCCAAATGACTTTTTTCTTTGTTTATTATTCCTTAACTAAATCACTTTATTAATTAATTAACCATTTTACCTCTAAAAAACTATTTATTCATCCTTATGGCTTCTCTGACCACTGAAAGTCACTTCTCATCATCTTATCATGTAGTGCTCTTCCTCCCGATTCTGATGAGCTATTACACTAAGAGGTTTCTCCAAGTAGTATGCCCAATATGACCTTCTTAGTGAATTTAATTAAAATATGACCCATAATAACTCAAAATTATGGAAATCGTCAGAATGCAATGGAACCAAAGCCAAGTTGTGTGGAATGGATCCTAATGATTAAATATGATGAACGATGCAAATCGGGCCCAATAAAACCCCTCAATATCTCCTGAACTTGTTGTCAACCCCATCTGGCTACTCTCGCAAGCATCCCACACTATAACATAACAACATAAAAAAATGGGGACATTACAAAAACCTTGAGCAACAATATGACTTTGAATGCAGTCTTGGATTGTATGTGTTTGATCCACAAGGAACCTATGGGTGTAAACCCTTTTACTTCCTAGGGTTTGTAGACCAAACCAAAGTGAACTTAGAGGGTATACTCACTTGTAGTCCTCCAAGTCACCTTGTGAAAAATGACCTTTCTTAAAGCAGGTAAATGGACCTTGGGTAGGGTGTATGCCCTTATACTCCTCCAAGGGTTTAACCAAGAAAAAATTGTGGAAGAAAGAAAGAATAAAAGAGAATAAATTCATATTTTCCTTACCAATTCCATAGTAAATGCAAAATCAAACCCTAAGTGACCAAGAATATTCCACCAACAAGCAAGAGATAGATCCTCCAAGTGTAGTGCACTACTTCAATTCACCAATAGCAAGATAAATCATGACAAATAGCAAGAGAGATGAAATATTCCAATGGTAGCAAAAATTTTAGCCAAGTACCTCTCCAAGATAGGAGAGTTATGTTTTAAAATGAGATCTTATGATCTCTATTCATAGTTTGTCCACATAATTTAGGGTAAACCACAAGAAAAGGGGTAAACAACCCTAATTTTTCCCCTTTACAAAATAATATTAAACAATTCATTTTAAATTTCACTTTTGCACAAAACAAAACCCTAAAGTAAGACGCTGCCCTTTTGGGGTGATGTTTTGGCACTTTTAGGTCAAACGTTGAGTTGGAGATGATAGAGTGGGGCCTCCAAAGGCCATGTATCTCCGATCCAACCTTTTATTCCACGATCCAAGGGTTCCTTCCTTCAAAACGTGTCATGTGTATTGATCACCACCTCAAGCCCCTCAAGCATGATGTCAAGCCCCTTAAGGTGACATTTTAGGCCTCTAAAGAAAATCGTTTTGCTTGTGAGGACATGGTGAGATCATCCAAGGTTCCTTCTAGGCCTCCAAAGGCAATTCATCGTGATCTGTCATGCGGGGCCTTGGCATCCAACCCATGGGCTGCAAGCCCCATGGAGGCCCAAGCTAGGCTTGTTCTTCCAAAATTGTCCACTAGCAGGTCCTGCAAAGACAAATAAGCACACCCTCCAAGGATCTCAAGTCATAATATCATGGTGAGTAAATCAAATCAATAAATGAGCCACCTAAGCATGCACATCAAAGATTACCTTGTTAAACAAATGCTCAAAGACATTATGCAACTTGCCAAGCTTGGGTATAGGAGGGTTGAATAGGTGTCCTATTGGGTAGATCTTTCCCTAGGTCAAGGAGTGTTTCCCAAGTGATCCTTCTCTAAGCCATGTGGAGTAGATGAAGTGGTTTATGGATCAAGACTCACTGGGCATGGGGTTCATGACATAGAAGGGGTTGTAGTGTCTCATTCATGGTTTCCTTTATAGAGGGTGTGTGGCACCTTCATTTTTAATGCACTTTTTCCAAGCCCATCTTCTTGTCATTCTTTGTTTCTTTCATGTTTTAGGAAATGAGTTGAAGGCCACTATCATGGCGTGGTGTCTAGATAATGATAGTGTCACTCACAATTACATCGCGAAAATGAGAAGGTTGGCTCGTGATGAGACCCCCTTTCTCTCAGTTGTGTAACTGAGAGCCACTATTTTGGCTTGGTGGCCAAATGATGGTAATGTCATATCGCTAGATACCCATGATCATGATAGTTCGGCTCCTGATGAGACCTCATATCCTCCAACTAACCCCTAAGAATTCATTATCATTTACTCTTGTGGGTCCCCCTTTTCTTACAGAGAAGTGTTTCATTTCCTTCTCGGTGGATCCCTGGGCGAAGCATCTGGAAGGTCTATATATAGGCTTTTATCTTTGTAACCAACAACAATCCCTTTGGGCCTTCAGCCTATTCTTCCCATAGAATGAGGGACAACCCCTTCTTGGATCAGTAT
>JZKD02S1548060.1:0-10423 GCA_000966675.3 Picea glauca
TGAAATGTTTTCCACATAACTGACAGATACAATCTGCCCCTTCCCTCTTCGCATATTTCCATGCCTCAGCAGTGGATTTAGGTGCCATTTAATTAAAATTATGCTCACTGTTATTTTCTCTGCTCTGCTCACTTCAGAACTTTGAAGATTATGTCTGGAAATTTTAAAAAAATATGTTTAGTGTGGACAGTGGAAAAATAGGAAAATGCAGACTGCAATGAATACACATATATATTTTTATATTCACTTAGATAAAAATAAATAAAAATAAAAAACAAACATTTTCATACACAAATACAACCTAAATGCTACAACATGCACGCTTCATTTTGGTAAATTTCTATGTTGAAAAGCCTGTAATATTCCCCACGGAATTTGGCAATCAATAATGAAAGAAATATTTTCTAAGATGCAACAACAGCTTTATTGTCTCTTTATTGATATGAAAATAATTTTCTAGGCTCATCTGTTACAAATGCAATTTCAAGTGATTGCTTATGTGCTTTCTGTTAGAGGCAATAACTTAGTGGGGTACGTTGAGTGCCCAACCAAATGAATCCCTCCAAGAATGGAATTTTTTAGTCAGGTCAGCTTATCATGTCAAACACTTCTCTTTTTACAATTCTTGTTGCAAAATCATGAGTACTACCAACTATCAAATATTATAGAATTGGAATTATATATGTTAAAGAGTTAATATATTCTTGTGTCATTTATGATGCTAAGATTTAGCCTTGTTTTTCATTTTTTATCCTAGATAATAAAAAATTCCTTATCAAATGGGAAAATGACGTCCCTTGACAGTAGGAGCTCATTCAAACTTTAATCCAAGGACAAAGATCAAGTCGGTTGTTAATACAGTCCTGGTCCCTTTTTCTTGCTCCCTGTAGGGATTTAATTAAGAGTAGGGCGACTGTATAATCTTATTGACTGCTGCTCAAAATATAATGAACAATTCTTAGGGTGTTTGCATTTTTTTTTTCTTATTTTCTAAATTTATAGAAACTTATATTATGTATTTTAGTATCCATGTTTTCCTGTTTCCTGCGATTTATCCATGTTTTCATGTTTCCTATGATTTGGAAGCTGCCATGTCCAAAACTTGTACCCAATTTGGAAAATTTTGTTGTACCCATACCCATTTTTCATGCAGCACAAATCTCAAATAATCCCTATGGATCGCATCATGAAATACTCCAGCGAAGGTATTTTTTCAAGGTATTGGGATCATTAGTGGTAATGATGTAGACAAGAGATTCTCTATTTATAAACTCAGGGTCTAAAGAATAGTGGATACTTGGGCATACAAACAAAATCTGAAACCCAAACTTGTTCTTGTAGATGACTAGAATGTGAGACAGGGATGTTTGTCTTGACACACCTGCCTCCCTACCATGCCTGTATGTGATTCACTACATTCCATGATCGAAGTTCTTATATAGAAAGGGTGGAAGAGACGAATTTGATAGGGGAAGAAAACACTTATTACAATAGAGTTGCATGGTTGTGTATGGAGTTTATAGTTCTGGATCTAGATATTTTCCTATGGAAGTGAGCCTGCTCACAGTTCCATATGCAGATCCACCATTTTCTCGTGTTCAAAGAATAGATGTTCCGAAATTAGCATTGTCTAATGGACTGTGTAAATACTAAAATATAGTTGGAGCAATGAGACATTGAGAAATTAGAACTTTTACCACGCCTCATAGCACTCGTACCACCCCTAAAAACAACCACGCCTCATAGCATCGTAGCTCGCGTAGAGACTGGGAGATTGAAGTTTTGTTGCGTGTTGCATGCTGCTGCGTGTTCTATGCTACTTCTGCGTGTTGCATGTTGTGTGCTACTTCTGCAAAGAACCACAGGAAATTCGATGCATGGTCGGGACTCGGGCGAAGGAGAAATGCTACATCTGTGGGTACTTGGAGTTGGTAAGTGAGCCACCGAGGGGAAACCCAAAAACGTGAGAGGGAAACCTAAAATCTGCAAACCATGAGCGGAAAATCACCACACAAACCACGCGTCGAATTTCATGCTGAATTTCCAGACGAATCTCCATAAATTCGTCAAAAAAATCGCACCCAAATTCGAAATTTGAAATTCGAAATTCATCCCCAAATTAGAATTTGAAATCATCGACTTCGAGACGAATTTGTTTGACTTGGTTATAAATTCGTCGAATTTCAAGTTTCATGCTTGAAATTCGGCGAATGCAGTGACATAGAATGTACCTGTGGATAATTAGAAAGGCAGTGTGTCATTCTTTCCTTACCAAGATGTGTGGTATACCCTTGCTCCAGTTAGGGTTTTTCTTCTCTGGAATTAGAAACTGACATACTAAAGATACTAAATAAAGAAGGGAATATATGAGAGTATATAGTTTGATTATCTAGCCACTCTTTTTGGGTGCCACATAGTTGATATGATCCTGTAGACAATTCTGAGAAGATTGATGGTTGAATCTTCAATTCCTGAGAGATGTTAAAAACTGGAAGTCATCTCTTTGTCTACAATCCCTGCATAAAATAACAGACATATTAAAATAGGAAAGAGATGATTTCATTCATGATAATTGGATGTTGTTGATTTGATGCAGGTATGGTGAGTACAACTCAATCTTTCATATATAGTTGTTATCATAAAAATAGAAACCCAAAATAGATCATAAAGAGGTATGCAGATCCTCTAATCATAATTTGAAATGTTAGGGCACAATCTGGGCAGGGTGGCGCATGCAAAACAATGATTATTCCTGGTGTTGCAAGAATAGCGCTATTCTTGCAACACCTTTTCTAGCTTGGAAAAATTTGAAAATTCAAATAGTGAAACAACACGTGATGTGAAAGAAAATTCTCATATCAAATACTAATCTTTAAAAACCTCAAAAATCATTTAAAAAGTGCAATAAAGATTGAAAATTGATCTTCCAAACCAAGAGGTAAAAATAGAGTTTTAACAGGAAATTATGAAAAATGAGTAGGGAAGGGACTAGGGACACCCAATCAGTCAAAAAAAAAGGTTAAGGACTAACAATGGCTCCTTCTGGGGATAAAGTTTCATGATAAAACTTTAAGAATTTGTTGAACAATTCCTTCACATCCCTCATCATCATCAACTTTTACTGTAATTATTTCCCTGTCCATTCATTCCTTTATTTGCAATCCAAAAATAAAAACCACAAAACTGCAAGTAGTCTTTCCATTGGGCTATGGATTCCTTATTCTTGCATACTGAAAACTTAACACTACTCTCATACTGTAAATTAATCTTCAAACTAAAACCAACATGCTCAAAAGTAAATCTTATTTATGTACAACTCCTACACAACTAACCAATCATTTCCTTGATCAGATCACATCAAACTTCCAATGCAACCATGAAAGCATTTGACTGACAAGATGGTCTTCTTCCTTGAAAGTAAATAAGAAAATGTAGAAAAACTAAGATGTTTGCAGTTAAAAATGAATGGGCAACCCATACTTACAGCTGCAATTTTCTTTAATTCCAAATGTTGCAAAATTTTGATCCTTTGGAAACACTAACTCCATTTAGACAGCTACTGGATCATATATAATATGACAAAATTCTAGCTGATGAAAAAACCCAAACTGATCCCCTGCAATTTCTGTTGTATTTGTGAGACCACAATCCACTTGATTTCCTTGAAATAACAGATGAACATCACTTGTTTTATGACAGTTAACAACATCTTGGATAAGTTGATTTCCTTCATGTATTTATCCAACATCAAATTCATACTCATAAAAAACGGGCTCATTGTTGCACATGTCAATGAATACTGATGTGAAATTCTTCTCTTCTCCATTTTCATATTCATCATATACAGGTTGACTATAAAAAATTTATGAATTTTGAAATTCACAAAATTTTGTTTCATTATGCTCTTCAAAGAAAGAACACAAATGAACAACCTGGTCTTTTGGAACAAAAATTTCATTGTGACAATATCTTCTAGAACAATCCAATAAATGTGTTTACATACTATCCATGACACTATCATCAACAACATCTTGAAAAAATTCTCCTCGAAAAGAAGAATGAGAGAAAGTTTCATGAATGATCAAATCTTCTTCATCATGATAGAATGGAGACTTTTGATTGATTTCAAATGACAATAATAAACAAAAATTGTTCACCATCAATATAATATTCAATAATTTCTTCACTAAAATACTGGCCTTCACACATATTTCCAACATCAAATTCTTCACGAAGAGACCCATCCAAATGGCCATCAAATCGTTAGGAGCATTATGAGAACATTCCAAAATATCTTCAATGATCTCATCACTAAAGCCCTGCTGAAAGTTTTTGCTAAGAGATTTAAATTGCTCACAAAAATCATTCAAGAGGCATCCGACATGATAAATCCTCTTACAAAATGAATGAAAAGTAGCATGGAAATCATTTAATGATGAAATACTGGAAACATGAAGAGATCGATACCATTGTCTCGCCTTCGCCTCTCCTTCCAAGGAGTACATAAACATATTCAACAATAAATCTTCTTGATGAATATCAAGTTGGTACATCTATTGATGAAAATCAATCAAGTGTTGTGTAGGATGATCGTGATCATCTCCTCTAAACCTTGGAAGGAAGTCTCCCCATTCATGCATAGTAGGCACAACATTTGGAAAACCGAGAATACGAAGAAATCAAATGGAGCAAACCTACGAGCCAAAATGGCTTCCATAGCCTTCAACATATTGGATCAGTGAATTTGCCAATTGATTCTTCCTTCATGGAGTCGTCAAGTGAATGATACAGTCAGAAAAAGTGTCCAACTCTTGTTCACCATCAAGAGCTAGAATTGATCGTTGTCATTCTCCCAGAGATAAATTATTCATTCCTTTGTCCCTGACAACGATGCCAAAAGATGTTAGTCCCTAAAGTTGCACTTGACTGTGAGAGGGCAAGCTAGGGCATCATCAAGTTATTTCAATGGCATTTATGAAGGGTTTTCTGACTAGGTTTTTCGAAAGTAGTTGAAAGTTGGTTCAAGGATTCAAGAATAAACTCATAACTCAAATGTAAAATCAAGAAAGCATCCCATTGATTTAGTAAATGATAGTCACCTTAATAGATTAGAAAATAATGTAAATAAAGAAGGGAATATATGAGAGTATCTAGTCTGATTATCTGGCCACTCTTTTTGGGTGCCATATTGTTGATATGATCCTGTAGACAATTTTGAGAAGATTGATGGTTGAATCTTCAATTCCTGAGAGATGTTAAAAACTAGAAGTTATCTCTTTGTCTAAAATCCCTGCATAAAATAAAAGACATACTAAAATAGGAAGGTGATGATTTCATTCATGATAATCAAACCTTGTTGATTTGATGCAGGTATGGCGAGTACAACTCAATACTTCATATATAGTTGTTATCATAAAAATGGAAACTTGAAATAGATCATAAATAGGTATTCATATCCTCTAATCATAATTTGAAATGTTAGGACACGATCTAGGAAGGGTGGCGCATGCAAAACAATGATTACTCTCAGCGCTGCATGAATAACTCTATTTTTGCAACACCTTTTCTAACTTGGCAAAATTTGAAAATTCAAATAATGAAATGACAAGTGATGTGACAGAAAATTCTCATATCAAATCCTAATCTTTAAAAACCTCAAAAATCATTTAAAAAGTGAAATAAAGATTGAAAAATGATCTTCCAAATCAAGATGTAAAAACAGAGTTTTAATAGAAAATCATGAAAAATTTATAGGACAGGGACTAGGGATACCCAATCAGTCAAAAACAAGATTAAGGACTAAAACTCCCCTTCCCGCTTAGGCGGTAGTCCTTTAGGCTCATGGAACACTCCTTTGTATGCTTGCAACAACTACTCTAACTATTGTTTCTACTTTTTAGTACACCCCTCCAGGGATGAATTTACTTTTACTGACTCATCACTCGACTAATTCTCTCGTAAGAAAAGAAAAACATAATTCTTATTTGAACTAATCAATGTTTTGGCTTGTTTGGCACTAAACCATGAGATATTTGATTTATTTTTGCGCGCATTGATGATGAAATAATTCCCATCCTTGATAGGGAAGTATTGGTTTTATCTCCACATGAAGATCGCATCCCTCCTATACATGTAGGGGATTCCAAACACTACATCACATGTTAAGGAGTAGTACATATAACTCCACTTCATCAATAAAATCTACACTGACAACAAATTTGATCTTACATTGTTTTGAGACCTTTATATGTGCATCCTTGTTTACCTACCCCACTGGATATGGTCTAGGATGATCATGAACCTCCAACACAATCTTGCTTACCAGATAGACTACTATGAGATTGTCCTATGAACCAAAATGAAATAGAGCATCTACCTTGGTATTATAGACCTGAACCTTGAAATGGAAGAGTTTTGTCATCTCCTTCTCTTCCTTGTAATGAATGCTACTCAAATTCACCTCCTTTTTCACTAAAGTGAAGGAAATATTCCCATCCACGTCTAAGTTTCTCTCTAACTGATTTCTTGAATATGTGGCTAGAAGGTTCTTCTTCTTGGCATCCTTCTTACAGTTCTTAGGGTTCATCTATGGATGTAGTTTCCAACACTTTTCTTCAGTGTGACCATTGATATTGCAATGGTTACAGTAGTTACTTTGATCCTTGTAGTGATGTGCAATGGATATTATCTTCTTGTCTTTCCCTTTCCAATTCTTCTTTCCTTCCTTGGAAGCGTCGTGGTTCTCTTTCTATTTGGAACCACTTGGTTGTTATTTTTTGTATACTATATTTTCCAGATATTGTTCTTGTACACGAGCCTCGTCAATTGTATTGGGCTTGAAGATAATCACTTGCTTTCACAAATGACTATGTATACCCCCCAGGTACTTGAGGAGTACATCTGGATTCTTGGGTGAGATACCCAACATGATATCCATCTTTATGAATTTAGTGGTGTACTCCTACACACTCTTCCCCTGCATGTGCCTGAAGTAATTTCAATAGATTCGTTGGTCCTCTACATACCCGATAGGGTAGAATTGGGACTTAATGAGGGTTTTGATCCTTTCACTTATTTATTGGTATATCACCCTCCAAAATAAGTGTCTCCATGTGTATTTCCCACTAGTTTAATGCACGGTGCTATAATTTCAGTAGAGCAAACAAAATATTCTTCTCCTCATCTATATCGTGAACATTGAAATAGACCTCTAATTACTACAACCAATTATTCAATTGTAATGAAAATGATCCGGATTTTATGAGAAGAATGAAATGAATACATATTATTAATAGGTGCTTAACACAAAATAAAATACATACAATAAAATTGGTTTTCTATTCAATAAGGAAATAAGCTGAAACTATAAAATGCAGTGGAAACAAGCTTGCTGGAATGGTGGCGGCTTATCTCTGAGAAGAGATGTGACAGATGCTCTCATTTGAAAGAAGATCATTACAATGAGGCTCTGAAGGCCTTTTTATAATAAACAAGAATGCCAAAAACCCTAGACATCCAAAAACCTAACCCTAGGAGATGAAGCACCAAAAGTCATGTGGGCCCCATTTGGGTAAGTTAGTACATCAACTTCTCGAGGTCGTAACGTTTGCATACGATCTTCTTTTTAGGCGTATGATAGCCCGTATGAAAGGTATCATTGAGGAGATTCATTTTGGGGGAAATATTGAAGGAATATCCATGTTTCTCACCATTTTCTCAAAAAACATCGTTTAGGCCCTCAAAATGGCTCTGGAAGTGTAAAACTGTTAAAAATAGTAAATTATCAAAATTGCCAGAAAACTGTTTTGAGCCAGCTAGAAAAGGTGGGTGGCCACCAATATCCACCTAGATCAATCCTCCCTCCTTTGTAAGTAATGGTCTCCATTGCGTTGAGTTCCCCCATCAGATGAGGAAATTTCTACTGAATTTGGCCCCGGGTGAGCCACTTGCCTTGGTGCAAGAGCTACCCTGCTTTGATGACTCGAGAAAGATGAATCCTTTGTTGTCGAGTGCCCTTGATCTGTGTGTCCACAATTTGATCACTGGTTTCTTGTTGTATGTAGTTAGGGTTGAGCTTTGTTGGTGTCAGTTGTTCTGCTACTTCTGAGGTGTCCAATAATGGTGGGAAATAAGGGCGAAGGAGATCCACGTTGAACATTGGGTGCAGACCAAGGGAAGGAGGAATGTTGAGCTCAAAAGAATTATCCCCCATGACCTTGGTGATGGTGTATGACCCATAGTGGAGTGGGCGAAGCTTCTGATGGGGTCCTGTAAGGTGTTCTTTCTTCAAGTACAACCAAATTTTTTCACCCACATAAAACTTATGTGGCACCCGATGTTGATCATGGTGCTACTTGTACTTTTCATTAGACTTCTGTAGGATATCCTGAACCTCTTGGAAGATGTGTTGGATCCGCTCAATGAACCGGGTTTCTTTGTCAGCTTCATTTGGAACAAGAAATGAGTCGGTTGAGGTGACCGCAAGGGGAAGTGCAACATCTAGGGGACCCAATGGTTGGAATCCCAACCCCACCTGAAAGGGGTTGTGGTCGATTGAGCTATGCAGGGCTCGGTTGTAGATATGATGGACATAGGGAAGGCTCTCATCCCATGTGCGAGGGTGCATTGAATTATACATACGAAGGATATGCACAATCATTCAATTTACGACCTCGGTTTGGCCGTCTGTCTGGGGGTGGAAGGACGTGGATTTGGCGAGCTTGGTGTCCAGCAGTGACCAGAGGCTGGACCAGAATGTGATGAGAAATTGAATGTCTCAATCTAAGACAATGTTTTGTGGGATTCCAAAATGTACCCAGACTCGTTCAAAGAAGATCTTGGTAGTGGCCTCTGTTGTGATGTTCTTCTTGTAGGCAACTAGAATTGCCATCTTAGAAAAGCGATCAACAACCACAAAAACATAGTCATTTACTA
Source organism: Picea glauca (assembly GCA_000966675.3). Lineage (NCBI taxonomy): Eukaryota > Viridiplantae > Streptophyta > Pinopsida > Pinales > Pinaceae > Picea > Picea glauca. Next base: position 8,935 of record JZKD02S1548060.1, read on the forward strand.
GCTTGGTGGATGGGAGGCTCAACATGTAGTCCATTGAGATGGATTCCCATGGCCTGTCAAGAGTAGGAAGAGGGGTTTATAGGTGTTATTTCTTAGTGGTCGGTTTGGCAATAGCACAGGCAGTGCAGGACCTAATATACGTGTTGACCTCCTGTCGAAGTTTCGACCAGTAGAAATGTTTATGTAGCACCGTGACTGTCTTTTCAATGTCGAAGTGTCCTTCCACCTGACTATAGTGGGCTTCCCAGATCATATGTTCTCGCTCGCTTGATGGAACACAGATATGGCCCAGATGACACAACAACTTATCCTGAAGATGGAAATTATCGAAAACTGTGTTTGCAACCAACATTTGGTAGGTGGTGGCGAAGTCTTGGTCTATATCATAGGGTTGGGGCCATCCATAGGTCTCATGGCCCACAAGAGTCTAGCATCGTGGTGAGTGCCGCGACTGGCAGTCTGTTGAGGCAATCAACAACGCGATTGGTTCTTCTTGTTTTATACTTGATGTTGAGGTGGAATTTATGCAAGTATGTGGACCACTTTTGATGGCAGTCATTCTACAATTTTCCTTGTGTCTGCATGAACTGTAGTGACTTATGATCATTGTGGATGACTGTCTCCTTCCCAATAATGTAATGTTTCCACTGGCGGCAGCCTTGCACAATGGAGTACATTTCTTTGTCGTATGTAGGGTACTTACGGACATCATATGATAGTGTTTCACTATGATAGGCCACGGGGTGGCTGTGATGAGTGAGAATGGTTCCCACAACATAGTCTAAAGCATATGTCTCGATCTCAAAGGGTTGTTGCAGGTCTGGTAGTGAAAGTAAAGGGGTTGAGCACAAACGTTCCTTCAAATCATTGAACGTTTTTTGTTGGGACCGACCCCATGCAAATTTCTCCTTACCACCACCTGTGGTTATTTGGCTGAGGGCCCATGCAATATGGGAGAATCCCAACATGAACCTGTGGTAGAAATTGGCAAGCCCAAGAAGCTTCGAAGCTCAGTGAGTGTGGTTGGGGCTGGCCAGTCAGGGATGTCTTGCATATTGGCTAGATCCACATGTACGCCATGTTGATCAACAATGTATCCCAGGTAATGGACCCTATCCATTCCTAAGGAGCATTTTTCCAAGTTGGTGTATAGCTTGTTCTACCGTAGGGTGTGCAGAACCTATTAAATATGCTACAAGTGTTTGGCCAAAGTCTTGTTGTAAATGAGAATGTCATCCAGATACACCACTACAAAATTATTGGTGAATGGTCGCAGGATATCATCCATCATCCTCATGAAAGTGGCTAGAGAATTTGTCAAACCAAAGGGCATGACCAACCATTCAAAAAGGCCTTCCTTTGACTTGAAGGCGATGTTCCATACATCTGTCTATTCTATCGGGACCTGGTGGTAGCCAGACTTCAGATCAATCTTACTAAAGTATTTGGCCCCTGTGGGTTGATCAAGGAGGTCATCAATTCGGGGAAT
>JZKD02S1548071.1:0-10423 GCA_000966675.3 Picea glauca
ACCAAGGTTTGAAGGAAAGGCAGGCGATGACCCTACCAACCATGTCATGACCTTTCACCTATGGTGCTCTTCCAATAGCATTATGGATGATTCCATCAGACTGCAATTATTTCAACGCACACTCACTGGCCCATCAACCAAATGGTATGTAGAAGAAAAATCAGGGTCCCACGCAACTTTTGAGTCCTTGGTTAAAGAATTCTTGACGTTCTTCCAATTACCAATCCACCACGACAATGGTCTAGAACTAATTTTTAATTTCAAACAAACCTTAGCCACACATATCACTGACCACATTCACGAGTGGTGTAGGTGACGTAGTTTGTGCAAAGCATAAACCACCAAGCAACAATGTCTCGACTAGTTTCTTAGATCCCTTGTCTCTCTCCTCGGTAAGGATGTTGCTTCTACCTTCCCTCAATCTGAAGAGGAAGCCATCAGTAAGGCTCAACAATATGACCTCATCTATGCACAGTCAGGGTACTTATACACTGTACTTCCTGATATTCCAAAACCTGTGCCATTTGGCCAAGACCAACCTGGGATGTCTCACTCAGCAGACGGACTGATTGGTACCACCACTCACCACGGTCCACAACCCCAACCACCACCGATGTATGGAACACCTCAATACCCACCGGCATAAGAGGGCACTTCTTGTTACCCCCCACCCCGTTATCAACAACCATACCCTATTTCTATACCTCCACCCATCAGTGGACCACCGTCGGCACCCCCCATACATCCACCTATTCAAATGAGCTCTGGTACCCCCTCTACCTTAGCTTATAGTACTAGCGAAAGCACTACACCTTTCTATGTACCTTATGGATCATTACCACCACATAATCCGNCGGCACCCCCCATACATCCACCTATTCAAATGAACTCTGGTACCCCCTCTACCTTAGCTTATAGTACTAGCGAAAGCACTACACCTTTCTATGTACCTTATGGATCATTACCACCACAGAATCCGTACTTCCCATTTCCTAGTTCCCCACAACCCATGGCTCCCCCACATCCCCATGCGGGGGTGAATTTTGTTCAACCCTCTGTCGTTCAGCAATACCAAAATTTTGAATAGTTGAAAACGGCCAATCCGACCCATCCATCGAACAATGCCAAAAGAAAGGAATAAATAGGAACAACAACAACCTAGGTCAAGGCGGGAATCAACCCCAGCAGAACCAATCCACTGGGGGAAACCAGAACCAAGGGAATCAAAACCCCCAGGGGGGAAATAATAATAGGCGCCAAGGGAGAAATAACAATAATGTTAAAACCAAATTCCCTTGTGCCCTTTGTGGTGAGTTTGGCCATTACACTCATCATTTCCCCCAAATCACTGATTTCAAATGGTTGAAAGACTTTGGTAGTCTTCCCCACCCTCCAACACCGCCCGCCCCTTAGCAGGCACCACAACAATATGTGCAACAACCCCCTCCTACTGTGCTACAGAATCTTATTCCACATCAAGGTGTGATAAACACCCAATAGGACACACAACATCCCCCACCTCAGGTGGGACAATACCTCAACCCAAACACTCCAGCAGATCGCACAATTCTCCTCACTAGTGAGGAAGAAATCTTTCTGCAAACATGTAATCGATAGTATCATGCACCCACTGAGTCTCCTCCCATCCCTCCAGAGACAAACCCTGCATCGACGGGACCCCCGTTGGTGATTCCTCACCCTACCGCCGAGCCACCTCTTCGCATCCCTCACATCCCATTGCGCAGGAATGTCCACAACCCACAGGCTAGGGAAACTCATAACTATAGTTTGGTAGATGACTTAGCACAATCCTAGGCTGCCATGTCAGTTTTGGAGGTCCTCCAAACTTACCCTACTCAGCGGAAATCATTACTTTCAGCCTTACGGGCATTCAACCCCGCAGATACCTGACTCATTACCTTTGATCTTGACAGCGGAGAACCTCGCCTTCCCACCTTGATCGCCTTTCAAATACCAGTAAAAATATGGAACATCACAATTCATCTGTGTATCATCAATGAAGGTGCATCTACATGCATTATGTCCAAAAATGTATGGCAGAAACTTGGTTCCCCCAAACTCATACCCTCTGCCATCACCTTAGGAGCTTATGACGAATGACCATCATCTCTTGAAGGGCTCTTCCAAAATGTCCCCATCGAACTCGAGGGAAAAACTATTCTCATCGACATCAAATTTATCGACGCCCCACTCAATTATAATATCTTGTTCGGTCATAGCTACATGTACGCTATGAAGGTAGTGGCATCTTCCGTCTTTAGGACAATGATGTTCCCTCACAATGGGAAGATCATTACTATTGACCAAGTCTCACATTATGAGCCTAATCCATATGCCAACATCAATAACATTCTTCCTCTCATCCACATGAGCCACGATGCGTACCCACTGGTCGAGATGGGTCCCGAAATTTTCAAAGATCCATCATTGTTAGGAACTTACCATGGAGTGCCACCACTCCTTCATCCTTCCAATAAAGTATGCATCATATCATCTAACGAAACTCATACAGAGGATACCCTTCCTCCTACAGAGGCTTCTATCATATATGACGTCCCACTCGTCACAGAACTCCCCCCTCAAGAACCTCCTGCACACTCGTCGACCCCACTAGTCAACGATTCCACCTCTCCCTAAGGACATATCCCAGTTTGGGAGACATTTCTCCAATCCATCACCCAAATTCCCTTCTTTTACCCTCCACCAGGCATCGAAGCTTTCCAGGTAGTCACAACGCTCACCCTACTTAATATGGTGCTAGCAATCCCAGTTTGGTATTTACACCCACCAGAGATGGTCCCTCAACCATCCCTTTCCCCCCAAAAAGAAGGAATCCCCATGATGATTCCCATACTTACTACCACAATACCCCCTACACCCCCACTCACTAACCCCCCTGCCACAACTGGGGGAAGGAGAAAGAAGAAGGAACCCACCGCTCCACTTCCTCCCCGCATCCAACCTCCTTGCACACTATGTGAGAAAGAGGGACACCAAACCAACAACTACCCATCTATACCAGAGTTACGGAATTCGATTTCACTCAATCAAACTCCCCCAACACTTGCCACTACAGCCAATACTGCCATTACCACCCCCCATACCAGTAGTAAAGGGTTGCGGACCAAATTCTCTTGTGCTATATGTTTAGAATATGGCCATTATACTCACCATTTCCCAGCACAACCACGCTTTTGGCAGACATTAGCCGTAGTACGCCAGAGCTTCCAGAGCAACCCCAGTCCTGCTACATCCTCCTCAACAACTATCACTGATATCCGTTATGTCACCACTTCAGTCAACGAACGTATGAGACACCCTTGCTCTCTATGGAACTCATTAGATCATTTTACATACCAGTGTCCTATGATCCTTGAATACAGGCAACGCCAATTGACCCTGCTTCAATGGCCCGCAGAGTTGATAGTTGACATTACCTCATCACTAGAGGCTCTTCATGTCATTTCTCCCAAACTCGAGGCCCTTCCAATGCCTCCATGGTTCGTAGATGACTTGTCTGAGGATTCACCCCCCAATCCCCCCAACTCTCCCACTCATTCCCCCATGGAAATGTTACACCCAACTACCATGGGTACCCCTTAGTACTTCAATATCTGGTTTATGTTGAGCGAACCCTCACCATCTCCTAGCATTATTCCCCCTGCTTCTTCCTCACCAGGGGGCAACCACATGACAACAGTCACCGATATCACTCCTCATGACCCCTTTTATTCACATCACTTCCACTGTGATGAAGAAATACTCGAAGAGTTAAACCACCTGGACTATCCCTGGGATGCGCTGCACCACTGCGCACTCTTCTTTCCACAAGAAGCCTCTGCGCCTCCTAACCAACACCCCATCTACACGGTCGAAACCAAGGATTTTATCCCATCAGGGCCTATCAACTGGTTCAAAAACCCCATTCCTGCCCCTGATTCTTTTGAAGAAGGCAACATGGCCAACATTTCCCCAACCATTAAAATTGACATTTCCATAAAAAATGGCATCATCGAGGAAATCACCATTGGAGCTTCTTGCACTCCTCAAGAAATCATCACCTATAAAGCCCTCTTCTAGGAATATCGAGATATTTTTTCCTAGTCATACATGAAAATTCTTGGCCTCGATCCCTTTATCGTCGAACATTGCATCGACACCTGGCCCGACATTACACCAGATCATCAAAAACAATGACTGCTACACCCATCCAAAGAAGTGGCCATCAAAGCCGAAATTGACAAATTACGCGCTGCCGGGTTCATTTACCCCATCGCCTATACCTCATGGGTTTCCAACCCTATACCCGTCAACAAAAAATAGGGAACTATCTACATTTGCACAAAATTTCACGATCTCAATCATGCATGTCCCAAAGAAAACTTTCCAACTCCTTTCATCGATCAAATTATCAATGACTGTGCAGGCCATGAGGCTCTATCCTTTATGGACGGATTATCTGGTTATAATCAAATTCAAATTCACCTCGTCGATCAGTATAAAGTCGCATTCACTACCCCTTGGGGTACTTTTTCATATCGTGTCATGCCTTTTGGCTTAAAGAATGTCGGTGCAACTTTCCAATGGGCTATGACATACATCTTTCACGATCTGGCTCATATCATCCTCGCCTACTTGGACGAACTCACAACTCGATCCAAGAAACGCACCCAACATCTTGATGATTTATGAATCATCTTTCAACGGTGTCGTTAGTACAACATCTGGTTGAATCCTTTCAAGTGTGTGTTCTGTGTCACCGCAGGGCACCTCCTCGGCTTTATCATTTTCCAAAGCGGTATTACCATGGACCCCCTCAAAGTCCAAGCTATCACCGAAATTCCACCTCCCCAGAATTTACATCAACTTCAGAGCCTACAAGGCAAAGCTAACTTTCTATGATGGTTTGTCCCAGACTACGCCATACGGGCACATGGTTTCTTTTGCTTTCTACGTCATGACATCCCATTTCACTAGGACGACCATGCCCAACAGTCATTTGATGATCTTAAAATGACGCTCTCCAACGGACCTTTAACTAGTGCACCTGACTACAATCGCTACTACATCCTCTACGTATCGGCATCAGCTATGTCAGTAGTAGGAGTTCTCATCCAGCTAGGTGATGATAATCATGAGCATGTCATTTATTACATTAGTAAAAACTTCTCAGGGCCACCCTTGAAGTATAAACACGAAGAGAAACTTGCTCTTGCATTCGTCCTTGTAGTCCAGAAACTGTGCCACTACATCCTGCTTCGCACAACAAAGGTCGTAGCAGATTCCAACCCTATGCAGTGCTTGCTCAGTCATCGGTAAGTTAACGACAAATTTGTTCGATGGATCATTATCCTTCAGGAGTACGACCTATAGTTCTCAACACCCAAGAGTAAGAAGGCCCTCATTCTCGCCGAACTTGTCACGACCCTCCCCTCTGACACCACCAGTACCCCCGTCAACACCGACTTTCTCGAAAAATACCTCTTTTACATCACTTCAAATGATCCTTGGTACGGAGACCTCCTCGTCTACCTCCAAACTCAAAATTTCAGTAACCACCTTTCACAAGATGATCGTCGTCGTTTTCGCCATCAGGCCCACTACTACCTCCTCATCGAAGACATCCAATACCAGCGGGGAGTCGACACCATTCTTTGTCGATGCCTCACTATTGACGAGGTCGATAGAGTCTTAAACGACTGCCACAGTGGTGCATGTGGGGGCCATATTTCGGGCATATCCACTGCTCAGAAGATTATTCGAGCTGGTTACTTTTGGCCTACCTTGTTTCACAATTTCATTCACACCGTGAAACGATGTGAGCAATGTCAGCTTTACACCAATAAAGCCCAAGCTCCCCCCACTCTTCCTCATCCCGTCATCATTGTCAGCCCTTTTTGTAAATGGGGCATCAACTTCATGACTTGTAATCCCCCCTCCAAAAATGGTCACAAATACATTGTTGTTGCCATCGATTACTTCACCAAATGGGCAAAACCTATGCCCACCTTCAACAACACCGCTGACACCGCAGCGCGTTTTTTCTTTAACCACATCATATCTCACTTTGGAGTACCACTCCAAGTCGTTTCCGATCATGGAAAACGCTTTGAGAATGAGATCTTTGTTGAACTCTCATCTCGGTTAGGATTCTCTCACGAGTTTGCCTCACCATATTACCCTCAGTCTAACAGACAGGTCGAAGCAGTTAACAAGATCCTGAAGACCATGTTACAGCACATGGTTAATAAAAATAAAACCAATTGGCATCATATGTTATTTTCTGCACTATGGGCTTACCGTACAGCTGTGAAAACATCTACTGGTTTCACACCATTTCATCTAGTCCATGGGGTTGAGGCCACTCTTCCCATTGAGTGCGAAATTCCCACCTTACACACCACAATTGAGATATTACCCGACACTGCTCCAATGGAGCAGCGCTTGCTGAACTTAGAGTCTCTGGATGAAGATCGTCGATCTTCATTACAAAACAACGAGGCAGCTAAAAAATGATCCAAGGCTACCTTTGATTGATATGTCAAACTTCACTCATTTCACGAAGGTGACCTCGTCCTGGCTTACGATATCGCTCATGATACCTTTGGCAATGGTAAATTCGAGTCACTATGGAATGGCCCATACATTATCCAACATTGCCTCACCAAAGGCGCATACATCTTGGCCTCCCTCGAAGGCCTCTCTCTCGAAGAACCTGTCAATGGGTTGTATTTAAAGAAATTTTATGCTTAGACGTAGTCAGTCTACTTTAGGTTATTTCTTTTATAGTGTTTTTAATATTTTTTCCATCCCTCATGTCTAAACTATCATTTTTGTTATTGAAATATGCTTTCTCCACCATCCTACCACATCGGTTACGCTGACGGCGCCAACCATTGGACTCAAAATCTTGCTTCAGCCGCTTGGGCTCTCTACACCCCCTCACATAAAATGCTCCATTCGAGCGGCATATGTTTGGGTTCAGCGACCAACAACCAAGACAAATACACTGCCATCATCGGCCTCCTGGCCAATGCCCAGCATCATCATATTCGTCACCTTAGCATCTTTCTCAACTCTCAACTAGTCGTACTCCAGCTCAACAATGTGTACCGCATCCGCGATCCTTGCCTTTTTCGCAAATAATTGCAGGTTAGACTTTTATATTGACATTTTGATTCCATTACATTTACACATATTCCAAGACAATTGAATCAAATTATAGATAACCCAGCTAATATTGTGTTAGACTGGCATATATCACATCAAGCTACCTCTACACATACATAAACATATCAACAACCTGTCATTGAATATATAGATTAGACATCATCAATAGATTAACAAAACACATGTAAACACCACATAGATCTCAAAATGTATACTCATGTATATATCGAAAGGTCCACAGTTCCATCCAAATGTTTACATACAAAAATACAACTATCTGCAGGCCAATAAAGCACCTCAGTACAAAATGGGCTCACTAGCCTATATACAAAAAAATACATCAATACATAGAGCACCACTCATGGTGCCTCTAGAGAACCATCGCCTGCACCTCCCTTAGGCGGTGGTGGCCCACCACCACTAGCCCCTCCCTCAGGCGGTGGTGGTCCACCCCCTACTTGTCCCTCCTATCCCGACGATAGTCGTCCAGTCATCGCAGCACTAGCCACTGCTACTCATCGTACTATGGCCCGCCATGGTGGCGGAACCCCCACACACTGCTCCAAGATACCCTCATCCTGAATGCGAGACCACATGCCCTTAGGCACATCTTGTAACACCGCCTCCAGGCGACGGCGTATGTCCTCAAAATCTACTCCGGCAGCTGCCAAAGGAGCATGTGATGGCCCAGCACCAGGGTCATCAAAAAGGCATCTCCTTGCTGCCCTCTCCGGATCTGCTGGTCACACCGCGGCATCCTCATGCTGATGTCTCTCTCCCCGCGACAGTCTCTCTAGCTCCTGACGAGCCGACGCTCTCTGCAACTCCACCTCGCGCCCGCGAGATGCCACATCTGTACATACAAACATGCAACAGATAGTATCAACATCTATATCATATACATATGTCATGCTATCTCAAAACAAAAAAACAGACATATCAACATCATCAATATACCTCGGCGGTCAAACACCTCCCTTGGCGGTAGCACCATGTCTGGATCCTCTCGGAAGTCAACCCCAGCATAGGGGTACCGTAGTATCACTTGCGGCATTTTCCACCATAGTTGTTCCGCCTCTGCAGTAAAGAAGTGGCCACCCTCGCCACCACCATGGCGAAGCAACACAGTTGACCACCACCTCAGTCGTAGCTCTCATGCCCCAGGCGCACCCAATAGAATCCTTGGGCTCAACATCGACAGCCTCTCCAGAAACTAGGCCACCAAGATGGACTCGAAGCCAAACTCTCCCATTTCCATGGACCGACAGTGGTCTAACTGCCCTACCATCCTAGCATGTAGCGTAAGCCCCCAGGCGAAGTGCTCGTCAGCCAACACTCTCTCCATCACCATCAGTTGGCCACCACTGATCCACTGCATCGCCAACAAACCATAAACTCTCACAATTATCGCTACTATACAGCGATGTGCTAGGGCATCCATCGCCCCAATGCTCACGACTATGTCAGACATATAGTTCTACCCCGAACAATATCTTCAGCCAACTGTCGCTAGCGGCGTATCCCTCGGTAGTACCGGCTCTGTCGGTAGGGTCGTTCCCCGAAATGGGAACCTAGTCAAAAAATACACATCCTCCACTGTAGTGAAGAGAATCTGTTCTCCCCGCACTATGAAGCAGTGCACGTCTAGACTCCACATCTAGATAAGAAACTGTAGGGGATACTCCTGCACCCGTATCAATGGGCACTCAAAGAACTTCAACAGCCCACAGGCTGCCAAAGTCGCATGTATACCTAGCTCCTCAATAGCCACGACGTCTCCTAGCTGGGACCAATCCCTCTCTCGCTAACTAATAGGCATCGTATACAAAGCTCACCTGCAACACATAAAACCATACTAAGTCAGCCACATGGACAATCAACAACACCAAAAAGACACGTTTTACACCCATCAACCTTTCCTCCATGGCGCGGTTGTTTAACCCACAGGTGTGCACACATGTGCACCTATACACCCCAGAGGCGCGCACGTGTGCATGCCTATTCACTACACAGGCACACACGTGTGTGCACCTGTTCACTACACAAGCGCACTCTCAGGCGCACCTGTTCACTCTACTGGCGCGCACATGTGCACGCTTGTTCAACCAACATGCGCACCCATAGTGTGCACACCCTACCCACTTACCAGCGCTCCCATGCACACCTATCCGGTGGGTAGGCGTGCACATGTGCGTGCCTACTACTGGATCTCCCACGCATGTGGGGCCCACATCCATAAACACCCACTGTACGACCCTCTGTATAGCCCCTGCCCAAAAAATGAAACCCTAATTCTATGCAGGATGATCAGACCACTAACCTGAAGCTCGCGGGTCCTCGATCGGATTCCTCATCCTCCAAGAATCTCACAATCTCCTCTGAATGCTTCTCAGCCAATCACTATAGCAGCAAGTACAAATGAGGTGGCAATGTGAGCCCTACAACTATATATAGGCCATTTTTCCAAACTTCCACTCACCATTCCAGGAGCTCCAGGAATCCATTTCTCGATCCGTCTTCAGCCACGGGATCAACATCCTGTCATCTACATCATGACAGTCCCTAGGCCTCTTTTCATCCTGAGCCCCCGGGACGCCATTTTTCATACCCTGATCAGGTACGCATGCGCATATTCACACTTATCAAATACATGCTCATATATTCGATTATCTTCAAATATTGTTCAAGTCGGGTATTTGGTTTTCATGTGTGCAGGTACTTGTTCATCATACATCGAGACAACCCCTTCAGGTATATACTCAGCACTAGCATGTAGTCATTCCCTCTGAATATCACTTACATTTCCAGTTACACCCTATGACATTTGCCTCTAGGATCCCCATTTCCGGCTCTATAGTACCCACACCTCCATTTTCATCTTTGGTATTGTCACCCGGTAGCACTCTTACCCACATGAGTTGTCCCATTCATAGCACCCTTTTGCACTTCTGACACTCATGCCATTTTTCAAAACCCTTAAGGGATGGGAGTCCCAGTAGTCTTAAATCATGTCGTGAATCAACCACATACCCCTTCTCCTCATTTTTCTAGCTTTCCCAATGGACTCCCATATTATCTCTGCACAGTTCTATGGTCGGGCTACACCTTTGTAGTAGCATGAACCCTCCATTTCATCCACAATCTGTTTACCCATCTGCAAATCTCCCTTCATTTCACCTACCTCATACAGGAACCCACCCATGGGGCCCCCACCCTCCATCAGTTCTCCAAG
>JZKD02S1548093.1:0-10423 GCA_000966675.3 Picea glauca
GCATGGATTATGTTAGATGGAGGGAGCCGATTATATACTTCCAAAAGAAAAACATGCACTCATACATGAAGCAAGGATTAGGAGGGAGCTAATCCTATGATCCATTGAAGATGATTAAGTGTATATATCCATGGTAGCAGCCATAAAAAGAAGTACGTGTTCAGTTTAACTTTAGAACGAGTCCTCTTCGAAAAGAAGCCTTAAAATATCCCTGGATTTTTATCCACATCCATGATCCTATGATAAAAGAAAGAAGTGGAATCTTCAGGTCATAGAATCTATAAAAAACTCCATGGACCCAAGAGCTAAAGAGAAACATGAGGAAGAACATGGAGATTCCAAGAAAGAAAGAAAAGCCAGAATAGTCAGTCATTGTATCACGAATCACAAGACTAATAGTATGATTTGAACTCACTAAAAGTAATCAAGAAGGGGAACTAAAAGTTGTGATGAAGAACAGTGTATGGAAGACTTATGAATGAAATCATTGCGAGATCCATAACTAGAGGTTTTCCTAGATGGAGGGAGAAGACTATGGTGACTATTTGTTCTAGTAAACCATACATACCTCTACATGAGCCATTATATCGTCCGCAATATCCATGGGATTGACATAAGGTGAATGCAAAAGACTGTTCTCCAGAATGATTGAACAAAGAGCGTATGAAAAGAAACCTCAAGGATTTGAGGTATACCAGAAGGAGACCCTTGTATGCAGATGGAAGAAGACAACTTGGTGGAGAACCTCCAATGCACATTAGAAGCACGGTGAAAAACATTCTATAATAGAGATACTGTATCAGAATGGTTACTCAGAAGCTCAAGATGATGGATTGTTAATCCATGACAAATTCTCATGATGACAGAAGAAGTACCACTTGGATATGTTTCAGTTTGACCCTTGCCACGATGTTATGAGCTAGCAGGAAACAAAAGATGAATCCAATAATGATATACTATATTGATTAGATCTATATGAAACCTTCAGAGAAAACCAGTGTTCCAGAAAGACCGAAGTACATTTGAGATCAAGCCTTACATTACCCGTGATGAAGTCCAGAAAAGAGAAGTGGCTCTCCAATATGTATCTCCATAGATGGAAAGATAAGCATATACTTTGGTAAAGCCTTTGTCCAAAGTGAAAGAGTTTGCGTACTCAAGAAACAACTGGAGCTCATGGAGATGACTTCCTTATTGAAAAGGGAAGAGATGACTCACAGGTTTGGAGGGAGCACTGATGTGTTATTGATTTATGGACAGTCATTTTTAGTTCGAAAAGTGGTCCAGGATGAGCAGTTCATTTCCAGTTCGGAAACTGGGTTCTGACAGACATGCATTTCCAGTTCAAGAAAATGGTCCAGATTGAACGGTCATTTTCGTAATGAAAATGGTTCGATGGATTGCTGATGTACCATAGAAAGCGATTTACCATTGTGGTTAACATGGGGAATGGTATAGGACAATCTCTCTTCTTGAGGGTTACTCAAGAAGACTGGTCTGCCTTTCCGGACAATCATTCTTTCAAAGCTCATAGTTGTGAGCAGTTTCAAAGAATGGTTTGTTTTAGAGGTTGGTACATGACAGGCATTTCCTTTGGAAATGGTCCGGACAGTCATTCCCTAAGGCAGATTCATTCTCTCCAGGTTTCACTTTGTTTAGTGCCAGAGGAATGGCCCAAATAGGTGAATGGTCCAGGTTCAACAATCAGGAACATGCATTCCCTAGGGTAGACTCATTCGCTCCAGGTTGCACTTTGTTTAGTTCCGGAGGAATGGCCCAGGATAGGGAATGGTCCAGGCTCAGAAATCAGGACAATTATTCTTCCATGCTTGAGAAGAATAGTCCAGATAGCTCATCATTGATGTTTTGCATTCTGGGGGAAAATGCTCTTCCAAATCTCACAGATGTGAGTGGAAGAATGGCCCAGATGATTCAGTTTATATCATAACAATGTTTTCTGTGCAGGTTGATATCAGAAGATTGTTATGGAGACTGTATGTCTCTAGACAGTAGATGTATGCTACTATGGTGGATGTGTTCCATTGATTGTGACTATACATCACATATCGAGTATCTGTGTGCTACTTGGTGTGGTAGTATACCACTGGATTGCAGTTGTGTACTACTATGGATAGACACAATTGTGTTCTATTGAACGATATTGTTCTGATTGCCTTCAAGACTATCAACAATGTTGGAAATGATTATCAACTATATGGATGATCAATGGACAGAGATTTCCTAGACGAAAAAATGGTCCAGGTCATTTATTCTTTTAGGACATATGTCCGGATTAGAAGAATGGTTCTTGTGTCACTCCATGGAGTGAGTGACTTATCCAGCGTCATGTCTAATTACTCAGATGGAGTATGGTTTCGAGATATGATGTAGTTGATGACATTGATATTGATGATGGTTCTAATGAACTAATCATAAGATAGTCTATACGACTATGTTGATGCTACCGTGTAAATGGTATGTTTGTGCTCAAGACCATTACTTGTAATACCTCCCTAGCTAGGAGGGAGTGTTGATATTATGGTAGCTACAGGAGGTATTTACCTCCACGTGTAAACTTGATGAGAATAGAATATTATGGGAAGCAAGATGAAACCCTAATTGATTGGTTAATAACCCTAGAAGACAAGTCGGCTCAAGGGAATGACTTGTATTAGGTTATTAGTCTCCAAGAGAAAAAATCGGCTAAAGGAAATAATATATACTAAATAACTAGTATCCATAATGAAAAGTCGGCCTAGGAAGTCTGCCAGATTTAGTATAAATACAAGAGGCCAGTCTTCATTCTGGGTAGTATTCTCAGAATTGCAGATCTCACTTGTGTGCATTGCAGTTAGCCAGTTTGTGCACAAGTCTGGAGGAGAGATGTCATTGCAGCTACTGCAGTTAGCAGATTTTGTTTTGGCTTGGACTATCTCTTGGTTATGGTTTGGACTATCTCATCAGCTCTTGTTTGGTGCGCTATCCTTGGAGAAAGGTGCGCTACCCTTTGTTGGGAACTTTAATTGTCTAAATAAATAGATAATTAAGGTGTTCAATATAAATTGTCAAACCCAGGGAAGTTTTGTTATTGTAAGATAATTGGGCACAGTCTATGCTAGATTATGAAAGCAACACTAATCAAATTGCAGTAAGGTAAATTAAAAGAAAAAAAATTAAAAAGCTAAACACTAACACAAGTTGCTGACATAGTTGGAGTTCTAATCTACTGTCGTAGAATTAAAATCACACTTGCATAATTGAAATCTAATTTGATGAGTGTATAAGAATCCTGTATTATCTAATCTATTCTAATTTTCTATTTTGCTTTTGCAGAAGGAAATTCTGTGCTAATTTCCGAAAGGAGGTCTACTTAATTGCAGAAAGGGAAATTCACACTTCTATTTACTTTTTCTTGAAAACAGAGTTTTAATCTAGTGCACAAAAGGAATTAAATCTCAAAGAAATTCTCCAGTAGTATTCAACAATTGATTTTAACTCTCACGAGACACACTGATGCACATTTAACAGAAAGTGACTGAACTGTAACAACAAATGTATTCTAGGAATGCTAAACAGATAAATCACACAAATCAAAGCAGTGAATCTAAAACTCAAAACAGAGGGGAGTTTGTGAGGAAGGTGGGCCCTTTCCTTCTCACTGAATCCACTCAAAAAGATTACAATAGGTTAAAGAAACTCAATTCACTTCTTTATTAACTCGCAAAAATGTTCAGATACAATATGCTTCACTTCAATCTCTGTTCATAGCTAATATTTTATACCAATGATTACAAAAGCTCTGCTATTTAAAGACAGAGTCATTCAGTTGAAACAGACTTAGAACAACCTTGAGAATCAGAGATTCTCAAGCTGTTCGTATGATATAGAGGATCTATCATCATTACAAAATCTGGAAATGATTCTGATCACCAGCGTGAGCCAAAACATGTAGCAACATTGAGGATCAGTCTTCATGATTTGGATTTGACTGATATACTAGCTTCTAGGATCGGTGGACATCTGTTGCAACATGTGCAACAGCTTCCAAAAAAAGGTGTGCAATTGCTGTAGTTGTGTAACAACATGCAGAGTTGGTGCACAACTGTAACAACCAGTGTAACAACAATGATCTTTCTTCAAGACTTGGCTGTTCTACACATTTTGATCATTAGTTGAACATTCATGGGTAAAATATGAGAAACTCTACCAATCAAACATGTTAAGTAAATAAGAATATAAAAGCAATATCAATGATTCATACCTTGGGAAAAAGGGTCTTAGCAAACATGATATTAGGCATTTAGCATAGAAATGATAAGGTTGAATGAGGAAAAGATATAGTGAAAAAGGGACATTTCTGGGTCCTAACATGCCCCCCAACTGAAGACATTGCATGTCCTCATGCAACCCACATTCAAGCCTTACTCTAAATCTGAGTCAGGGAAGTGACTCCCCCAACATCCGCTGTTTCAAAAATCTTTCTATGCTACTTTGTATTCAAGAACATAATCAGTTTGAGTGTGTAACAAAGGTTCTTGTATAAAAGTTGCTGGTAAACCAACAACTACTCTATTTCGTTGAGATCTCCTTTGCCTTACTGGTTCTTGTGGAACAATAAGGTCATATTCTGTCTTGACTGAGAGATTGGCTGGTTCTTCAACATGACCAGTGACTGGTACTTTCACTATTTTATACCCTGCCTGAAAATAAATATTACCACATTCATAGCACATCAACTCTTTATTTTGGTCCATAAAAACTTTTGTCAGTGCTAATATGTCCAAAGTTATCCCCTCTAGGTTTTTCTGTCGGGAAACATGCAATTCCTTCTTTAGGGAGTCCAACTCTGCTTTGAGGCTTTCAGTTTCCTTCCTTAGTTCAATAATCCTACAATTTTCTGTATCCCTTATCTTCTTCTCAATTTGAGCAAACAATTGAGTAAGTGGCACATCCTCATTGTTTTGTGTAACTAGTTCTTGTGTGGCAAATACACTGATGAGAGTTGTTTCTTGTGTAACAGCTGATTCTGGCATGACTGGTTCTTGTGGGACAATCTCTTCTTGGACAACTGGTTCTTGTGTAACAACTAAGTTCTGGGAAGATGCTAGTTTTTGTGGGACAGTCTCTTCCTGGGTAGCTGGTTCTTGTGTAACAACTACTTCTTTAACAATCGAGGATAATGGTCGAAGAATAAGTAATGCCTGTTCTATATTCTTCCATCCGACTATTTCTTCAGTAGACCTTGCTGACCTAGTTCTCCTCCTAGGTAATGTAGAGATGAAAACATGGGATTTACTTTTCTTTGCTTTAGGAGAAGGAGGGCACTCTTCAACAACCAAGCAAGGAGAAGGAGGGTGTTCTTCAAAAACCACACAAGGAGAAGGTTCTGGGATGTTGGGGTCTGATATAATCTGTACATCATCACTCGACGAGTGACACACAAAATCATCAAGTGGAGCCAATGATTCTGTTGTAATTCATGTACATTCGGCCTGCAATGAGAAAATGGTTTCTTGAAATTCCTTGCACAAGGTAAAACCCGAAATACGTACCTCCATAAAATCTGGTAGGGTCTGAGTATCAGCAAAATCAGGACACTCTGTGGCAGCTTCTGATGCCACTCTATCGATGCCTCTCTGATATTTTCTTCTAGGTTGACGTTTTCTTTTCTGAGACAATTCAGTGGCAATGACAGTAGGGGATTGAACAATTGTTGCAAGAATAGGAGGGTTTTGAGCTGCTTCTAGTGCAACTCTGTCGATGCCTCTCTGAGATTTGCTTCTAGTTTGGTGTTGTATTTTCTGAGAAAATTCACTGGAAGTGATAGTAGGGGCTTCAAAGACTGTTGCATCAATAGGAGGGTTTTGAGTTGTTGCTGGTTCAACAGGAGATGAAGTTGACGTTCTTGCTGTTACAGCGGGGCTGTAACTTCTATTGCAGGAGACCTCGTTGACCTAGTTCTCTTCCTAGGAAATGCAAAGATAGAAGTAGGGAGTTTCCTCTTTTGATATTTATAAGTAGGAGGGAGTTCTTCAACAACAACTGTTGCAACTGAGGGATGAGGCTCATGATTTGGTCCAGGGATGGTGTTGTCAATTGCTGGCTCAAGCACAACCGTAGGCATAGGGTTAAACTATTTTGGTTCAACTCTGCCGATGCTTTTTGGAGTGGTGTTAGAGTTTCTTCTGGTTTTTCATTGGCCTCTTGGAGTCGACTTACGGGCATTTACAGTGGGGGATTTAATTGCTGGTGTAGTTGAGGGCTCAAGAATTGGCTGCTCGGGGTTGGCCATAACGACAAGCATACAATTTTGCTATTCTTCCACTTCAGGTAATGGGACATTAGAAATTCCCATTCCATTACGAATCAAAAACACTATCAGTCTATGATTGGAAAGACAATTCATGGGATGCTTCGATCTCTTGACAAAGTGAGCCATATTATGTAAGGAATGAAGAAGGTAATAAGGGATGTTTATTAGCTTTTGATGTCTCAAATGTGACAGTAGTATAAAATCAGAAAAATAAACTACTTGGTATCTTCCTTCACATGTAATATACCTTTTTACAAATTCTGATACTTTCCCCCATGGTTTTGTTAAGGAACTTACATTTGCACCTCGGCCCTTGGTCTGTATTTTCTCATTATCCAAGAGAAAACACTTCTATGCATCAGGAAGGTGTGCTTTTCTGTTAAACCATCTTTCTCCTGTGGTTGAAAACCCTGCCACAACAACCATTCTTTCTTCTGTCACTGGAATCCTCACCGCGTGCACCATTGAATACCCTTATGTGAGATTCTGACTGAACTCCAATACCTCTGCTTCATTAAACCCCTGCAGCTTCTTAAAATAAGAAATCCAGCCAGCCTACAGAAATATTTGGTAAACATCTGGATGTAGCAGCAATGCATCTAGTTTTTCTGGTTCATACCTCACAGCCGATCCTCCCATGACGTTGCTTTAGAGTGTAACAGTCACTTAGGAGGAGAAAATGGCACCTAAATTAGAGACACAACAAGGTCGAATGTGGATTGCATAAAGAATGCAGTGTCTCAACGAAAATAAGTGTGGTCGAAAGGTGGCATAGGTGAATATAAACATGGATTTTATTGTTAGGTCGACGTAGATTTTCGTTCCCCCCAACTAATCTGATTGGCTCTTGGTTTAACGATTTTAGGACAACTGGAAGGTAAGCATTAAAGCTTGCTTCCATATCTACATCACTTTCGACACATAGGATTAGTAATGTACCTCATAACTTACTGCATGAATTGATCTGTCAGAGTAACTGCACTATCCAACTGCCATTTGATCCACGTGGAATAGCTGTAATGATGAGAGATGGCTCTGGAACGTGAGAAATGATGATATGACAGGTGGAGCATAGGTGGAGTCCTTTCTGTGGTTGACCAATTGGAAATCTGTGGATGCGGACTCAAGTAATGATGAATCGTCCTTTTTTGATAAAGAGAGTGGAAAATATAGCAATGGAAGTGACAAAACAACAGTGTTTCAGCATGGAAAAATCACAGAAATGCGAAAAATGGGTGAAGCAATATGCAAAATAGCGAAAAGGAATAACAACGGTAGGTGTATCAGGATGTATTTTTGGCCGAACTGGTGGACTTAGGTGTAGTATCATGTAAATCAGCCAAATTGTCGAGAAAAAGGTGTAACAACATGTAAAGTGACCATGGTGTAACAACATGTAAATTGGCCAAATTGTCGGGAAAAAGGTGTAATAGCATGTAAAGTGACCATGGTGTAACAACATGTAACCTGACCAAACACAAAATCCCTTAATTTTTAGAAAGTTTTTCAAACTTCAAAAACCAATCCTTTGGCTCCTTTCACTGTAATCTACCGTGTTGTTCAT
The DNA here is from genome assembly GCA_000966675.3 of Picea glauca. Taxonomy (NCBI): domain Eukaryota; kingdom Viridiplantae; phylum Streptophyta; class Pinopsida; order Pinales; family Pinaceae; genus Picea; species Picea glauca. Next base: position 7,878 of record JZKD02S1548093.1, read on the forward strand.
CGATCTATTTGCACACAAGTAACTACCTGATACCCTTTGGCTGAATTTATTAGAAAAACATAAAAAAATTTAAGCAGAAACAAAAAAATTCAAATTTGCAGAGTTTATTTATATACAAGGTTTTATTGAAAAGAGAAAATTTGTAAGGTTCAGAAAGGGAAGGAGCAAGCTCCTTTCCTTGTAAAAAGTGATAATCTCTATGAACTGTACATCTGGATTTAAATTCGGCTTTGGAAAGTGGACGCTGATACAGGCGCAAGCGATGACCATTTGCAAGTAACTGTGTATTGGATCCATCAATAGTGATTAACCTAACTGTCCCATTGGGAAAAACGGTGTCTACCTCGTAAGGTCCCAACCATCTTGTACGCAACTTACCCTGAAATTATTTAAAGTGCGAATCATACAATGGAGCCCAATATCCCTTTTTGAATAATTTCTTCTTGATGACTCAGTCATGCCACTTGGTTCTTTGTTGTTGAATTACTGTGGTTTGATGAATAACATCCAAACACTTCTCATCTATCTCGTTTAGTTGTTGCAGTCTGGCCTTCTATGCTACAGTCAAGTCTAGATTGACTGTTGATGCAGTTCTTAGGGTTTTGATCTCGAATTCAATGGGAAAAACATGGCTCTTCCCATATACCATTTCATAAGGAGAAAAACCATTTGTGTTCCTCCAAGTGGTTCGATAAGCCCATAGAGCTTCATGCAATCTATCAGACCAATCCTGATGATGTTCCCTCACTATTTTAGTAAGAATAGCTTCTATTACTTTGTTTGTACTTTCCACTTGCCCATTACCTTGGGGATGGTATGGAGAAGCTGTTCTATGCAAAACATGATATTTACTGAGTAGGGATTCAAAATTATGTGATGTGAAAGGTGGTCCCCCATCAGTTACTAATTATCTGGGAACTCCAAACCTAACAAAGATATCTTCAAACAAAAATGCTAAGACAGCTTCTTCTGAGGCTCTGATGAGTGCTTTTGCCTCTACCCACTTGGTCATGTAATCTGTGCAGACCAATATATAGACTTTTTGATTAGAATGTGGGTTAATGGGCCCTACAAAATCCATGGTCCATATCTCGAAAGGCTCCAAAACCACTTGAGGCTAGAGAGGCATCTCATCCCTATGATTTCGCTGACCCATTCGCTTGCAACTGCCACAAGCTTGGACATACTTCCTTGCATCTTGAAATATTGTGGGCCAGAAATAACCCATCCTCAAAATTTTATGCCCAGTCCTTTTATCAACAAAATGACCCCCACAAGGGCCATCATGGAAAGCTTTAAGAAGATCATAAACTTCATCATCTCTCACACATATTCTGATTTCTTGATCTAGGATTGTGTAGAAAAGGTACCCCCCTATCCAACTATACCAAGCACTCTTTTGAATTATCTTCCTTGTTTCTTAGGGAGATAGATGTGGAGGTACCCTCCCTGCAACCAAATAATTAGCAATGCCTGCATACCAAGGTGAGTGAGCAGATACTACAAACAAATGTTCATCTGGAAAGGAATCATCTACAGGTGAATTATCATCATTTATATTCAATCTTGAGAGAAAATCAACAACCACATTTTCTTTTCCTGCTCTATCAACTATGGTGATGTCAAATTCTTGTAGTAGTAACAACCATCTTGTTACTCGGGCATTAGTAATAGGTTTATTCATTAAATATTTAATTACTGAATGATCAGTATGAATAAAAGTAGAATAACTAGTGAGGTAATGCCTGAATTTATTGATCACATAAACTACTGCCAAGAATTCTCTTTCTGTAATTGTATAATTTAACTCAGCAGGAGCCAAGTTTTTGCTGATATAGTAGATAACATAGGGATGTTTGTGCTCCTATTTCCCTAGCACTGCACCAATTGCAGTATCAGAGGCATCTGAAGAAATGTGAAATGGCAGAGCCCAATTGGGCCCTCTCAAAATGGGAGATGTGGACAATTTTTGTTTTAGATATGCAAAAGACAATTATCATTTGTCAGTCGAACTAAAGTCAACATCTTTTGTTAATAAAAAAAATAAAGGAGAGGCAAGTTTGGAATTTTTTTTAATGAATCTCCTGTAATATCCAGCATGCCATAAAAAGCTTCTTACCTCCTTTTGAGTTGATGGAGTTGAATGTCCAAAATTACCTGGATTTTGGCTGGGTCTACTTGAATTCCTGCATAAGAAATGAAGTGTCCCAGCACCACACCTTCGCTCATCATCATATGACACTTTTCTGTACTAAGAGAAAGATGAGAATGCATGCATCTTTTGAGTACTTTTTCTAGATTAGATAAAGCTTCGTCGAAATCAGTACCATAAGGTGTAAATTCATCCATGAGTATTTCCATATAGTCATTCACCATATTAGAGAAAATACCAATTACAACTCTCTGAAAAGTGGCTGGTGCATTACACAAACCAAATGGGAGAACCTTGTAGGAAAATGTACCCCAAGGGCTGGTAAAGGTGGTCTTATCTTGGTCCTGTGGAGCAATGGTTATCTGGTTATAGCCACTAAATCCATCTAGGAAAG
>JZKD02S1548104.1:4632-16527 GCA_000966675.3 Picea glauca
AAGAAAAATAAAATAAATGAAGAAGGTGACCCTAAAAGGTAGCAAAGACAAAAGGGAAAAAGAAACAAAAGTAAGGTTTTCAAGAAAATCTTTTGCACCAAAGAATACAACTCCTCATCAAAAGATGAATATGAAGTCAACGACAGTGATACAAAAAGGGTCTTGTTCATGTAAATAGAAGACTCTGATGATGAAGAATCCAAAGAAGAATATGAAGAGGAAGAAGTTGATTCCAGAGAAGAATTGTTAAGTTCCATAGAAGTAATAAAAAGGGAAAAAAAGAAAGACAAGTCACTCATGGAATAACTAAACAAGAAATAAAATTCTCAGAATTCCAACTTTGAAGAACTAGAGAAGATGATTATGAAGTTGAAAGTCCAAGCAAAATAAGACAAGAGAATAAAATAAACACTCATGGAGGAGTTGTAAGAAAGAGATAGAACCATTGAACGCTTAGAGGCAGAAGTATTCACTCTAAATAAATATCTCAAGAGGAAGGATATGCAACAAAACAAAAATAAGATATTGGATAATATCATTAGCATCCAAAGGCCTTATTATGATGGATATGGACTAGGATACAACCAAACATAGACAGAGAAAGGTTCAAGCTCCAAAAAAACAGAACAAGAAGTAGAACCGATAAGTTATGCAGAGACAGTCCTAGGATTCCCTAATAAAGAAGAAGACATGAAGATTCAAGAAGAAGACTATAGAAAGACTACACCACCTAGAAGATTTAGAAGTTAGTATCAGACACAAATAGAGAGAACCAAAGAGGAAGAAGGATTCAGAAGGGAAACATCGTTCAAAAGAGCCTCCACTCATAGGTATCATACTATATTTATTGGTTCATGTTATTCATGTAATAAATTTGGAGACAAGGCTATGAATTTTAAAGAAAATATCAAAAAAAAAAACAATGATGAAGGATACACAAGAAATAGTTATCCAAGAAGAACTCATGAATCTCAGAATAGAATCTACAACAGATATGGATAATTGAGTAATGAGGTGGAATGCTCCAACTGCAACAACTTTGGACATTTAGCTAAGGATTGCAGGCTTATTGTTCCTCCAAGAGAAACAAGAAAATTCACAACAGTTATAAGCCAGTACCACAAAGGATATGGATAAGAAAGCAAGATCAATTCAATACTAAAGAATGTAACCTTTATCTAAAATATTAGCATAATAAATGAGGATGGTATGTTGACAGTGGATGCTCAAAGCATATGACAGGTGATAAAGACAAGTTTCTGATCTTGAAGAAGGAAAGATACGAATCAGTGTCATTTGGAAATGAGAACTCAACGAGAATCATTGGAATAGGAATAGTCAAATTGGGAAGAAAAGATGCCACATCAAAAAATGTCTTATTGGTTGAAGACATGAAGGAAAATTTGTTGAGTGTAAGTCAGATGTGTGATCAAGGGCATAGACTTGTGTTTTATTCCAAGAAATACGAGATAAGGAAAGAAAACTCAAACAAGTTAGTGGCTAGGATAAGAACTCCAAACAATATATATGTGTTAAATGAAATTGGAAAATAAAAGTGTTTCTTAGGAAAGGAAGATGAAGTTTTTCTATGGAACAAAAGAATGGGTCACACAAACTTTGACAATCTTGTTAAGATCAACAAAAAGGAAAAAGTAAGAGAAATGCCCCAGATCTCAAATCCAACAGATATATTATGTAAGCACTGTCTACAAGGAAAGAAAACCAAGATGAAGTTCAAAACAAAAGTGACACAGACCCCTTTTGACCCTCGGGCCAAAGTTTGCTCACAGGATCGTTCACTCACTTCCCCGAGCCGAAGCGACTCTTTTGATTTCTTACTGGATTCTCGAATTTTTGATCCACAGGTCCTTCTTCTTGCCTCACGGTCTTCTGCACACGACCATGAATTTTGGGTTTCAGGACTCACAGAGTTCTGATGTCAAGCACCTCTGTCCCCTCGATCTCCCGAACACCAAAATACCGAAATGTTGAAAAGGCTTCAATCAGAAATTAGCCCCCAGGCTATACCTTGGTCCATGTGACCACTATCCCCATGATCGCAGTCCTATTTCGAGTTTTATAGATGCAAGTGTTCGACCTCCTATCCTCTAGACTGCCGAAATGCCAACTCCCGAAAAGCCGATACCCAGAATGCTGAAATGCTATTCTCCCCGGGTATTCTCCTTTCACGATTTCAGGTTTCCAAACACTGAAATGCGTGGATGCCTTGTCCTCAAAACTCCCAAAGTTTCGATGGTCGAAATGCCGAAACCCCTCCGATCTCTTCCACGTGTCCTACTCAATCGGATGATCGTAATCCTTTCTGGGTTTTCTTCGAATCCTAGATTGTTGCCACGTGTTCTCTCTCATATGGAAAATCCTCGTCGCTTCATGATTTTGTGACTTGCAACCGTCAGTGACACAAATCCTATGTCAACTTGAAACCCTGGTAGCCAAAATACCGACGGGTTCCTCGATCTCCACCACGTGTCCCAACGAATGGACGGCTATGATCTTTTCAGGACTTCGCCAGGTGCGAATTCGAAATGATCACCTTTGTGAATCCCAGTGTCTGAATCCCCAAAGTGGGTGATCTCACAACACGTGTCCTCCTTCCAACGGACAATCGAGATCTATTTTTGGACTTTCGTCGTGGAGTGTCCCGACCTCTTGTCCTCAAGACCTCCAAAATCCTGAAGTCTGAAATCCTGATAGCTCAACTATTTCAGGAATTTCCTCCTCTGTTGTTCACGAAGGCTTAACCCTCATGCATCTCTTGATAGGTCCAACGGATGTCGGGTGTTTTCTCAAGATCTGATGGTTCAGACCTTGTCTTCCTGTGAGCTCCTCCTATGCTGCTTCCTGGACGTGGGAAACCAACGATCCAGATCTCCTCGGCTAATTTCGACGAAGGCTGTGCTCCTCCTGAGCTTTTGTGCATTCTTCCCGTGCTTGGAAAAAATTCCAATGTCCAAAGGTCTCAACCTCAGATTCTTTTCCCTGCGAGCTCCACGACTTTGAGTTCTCGCCTACATGTATAAAAACGTTGTCCCTCCTGAGCTTGGCTGTTTCGAATCCTCAAAGGGTTCTTTTGACTTCTGCTCTCCTCGCAGAGTCTCTGCACGATAAATTGGTGCTATCTCTTCTGAGATTTCCCATTACTCAGATCTCTTAAGGGATTTTTCTCTTCTTCCTTCTCCTGTAGATGGAGAAATATGATGCCCTCCTGGCACTCCTTAGCTCAAGCAACCTATTGCTGAGTCTTTCAGGGTGTCGAACAACCCTGCGAAGATGTTTCTACTTGGATTCTTCTTCAATTTCTAGAACTCAAAGAGTTCTCACCGTGCTCTCTGGCACTCACTCGATGCCCTCCTGGCAGAGTGTCTAGAATCCTCTGTGATCCTGACTTCTGTCTGAACTCACAACAGAGTTCTTCTTCAATGCATCCTGTGCATATTCTCAATGCCCACTTGGCAGAGCTCTTGCAGAATCCTACAACGATTATGTCTTCCTATTGAACTCACAACAGAGTCCTTATGTGCACTCTTGCACCTGCTCAATGCCCACTTGGCAGATCTCTATAGAACTCATAGCAGAGTTTCTGTCTGCAACTATGTCTCTCATACACAGCCCAGCCTCCAAGGTGTTCAACAACCTTGAGCTCTTCCTCTGAGCTAACGATTTCAGCTACTATGCCCTCTTGGCACGCCTTTGTCCGAATCCGCAGAGTTCAGAAATGCACTCTCTGTGCACGGCTATCAGAACCCGCAACATTCTGTCACACCCTCCTGGTGTGAAGCCTCAAATACCTCTAACTCTGAAATCAAACAACCCCTGCAAATGCATACCTACAATATACATCTACAACATACAAAGAACACACATAGGCATTCATTCAACATAGAAATACTTGTAGGAAAAACTGCTTCTGTTTGTATTAATAAAAATGCCTCTTTACAAAGGTGTTTTGTCCACGAACTTCAACAGAGTCTCGGATCCTTCTCAACTCTCTCTGCCTACTCTACTAACTCTCTTCTACTTGCTACTACTCTGATAATACAAAGAAGATCTCTCGATCTTTTACATGAGGGGGCTCTTTGAGCTCTTCCCTCCAAACTCACCTATCCTATTCAATTACATTGAATGGGTTGTCTAGTCCAGAATCAGATCTAGATCTCAGCCTTACAAACATTAAAGGCTATCTACAACTATGCCTGTGCAAAGCACGGCTCCATGGATCAACATCCTACAACATTAATTACATTCAAATTTCAAATTTTGAAATGAGAGTTGTGCCTCTCTTCATTGAATGCATACGTTGATGTGGGTTGGATGGATGGATGATTGACAGGGAGATATGCTCCTGCATCATACTCCTCATCTATAAAATTCATAAGATCCTGCCCATGAGCTTCCCATCTCAACTGTGGAAATCCTCCTGGATCCCAAACAAATTTATGGAGTTGTTCATCTGCTCCATCTCCTTGCTGTTGTTGCGTTGTTGCTGCCTTTCTTCCCAGCTTCTCCTTGCTGGCAGTCTCAGCTGACCCTAGCATCAACTCCCTAATCTCCTTGATCACTTCATCCAGCTGCTCCAGTGGCTGGCCCTGTTCATGCAGTCTCCTCAACTGCATTTTCTTTCTGCATATGGACAGATCATCATGATCTCCCATGTCATCTTCTTCATCCTCTGTGGCACTAAGTGTCCACCCTGTTGCAGTTCCCTCCGCAGTCTCCTCTTGACTGGTCTACTATTCAACCATCACCTCTGACAGTTCTTCTACCATTCCTCTTGTTGCTATGTGTCCAGCTTCTTCCAGCTGCTCCTCAGACTGGAATTCTTCTTCATCTATTTCCAACCTCACTTGTTGGATGTGCATGCCCTGCACTATCACCCTTCTCTCCAGGGCTTCAATCTGTTCACACAGATCAACAAAGCTCATGATGTCTGCTTCCTCTTCTTCTGCTTCTACAAGCTCTAATGATGCAATCTTTTTAGCTTCCTGGCTGAAAATATTGAGCCACTCCTTAGAATGCTCATCTTCCTCTGTTTGGGCAGCCTCCAATGTCTGCTCCAACTCTTATTTTACGACAGTCAAAGATAGTTTTATTTCTTATGTTGTTGCTACTTCATTTGCAACACAGATCCTCGCCTCAACTAGGCTATGTGGCAGGAATATCTAAATTCCTCCAATCATTAGAATATCCCTTTCATCTTCCTTCTCTATCAGTTGCATCTGCTGATCCAAATCCATCTCTCAGCTCATCTACTCCGTCAACTCCTCAAGATGATCTAAAATCACCTCTAAGTTCATGACACTCTCAAACAGTCCCATTTATGTTCCCATCCCCACCTGGAAAATTAGGATTTTCTTGTTGTCGTCCTGGCAGTCCATGAGATCCCGCAGTGACCTCATATCATTGCCCTCCTGGAAATGTGAAATTCCCCGGCTGTCCTCATGACAGTCTATGAGATCCCACAGTAATCTCAACTCTTTGCCCTCCCGACAATTGAGAATTTCTGGGCTGCCCTCCTGGCCTTCCTTGAGATCTTCAGTTGATCCCAATTCATATTTAGCACCACTGAGCTTTCTTCCAGTCTCTGGTTCACATACCTAAACCACTTCCTCAGGTCCATTGAGGTTTTCAGCATGCCTCAACCATCCTCTTAACAGCCTACACTTTCTTCTAGCCATCAACTCCTTGACTGGCCATTTTGCTTTTGTCTTCATGGGCCATTCATATACCCATATCAACTTGACGTTCTGCTGCATCTCAAATGCAAGTTCATCCATCCTTGCCCTCATCTCGGCAAGTTCTATATCCCATTCATCTTTTCTCATCAGCTCTGGGTCCTTCCTTCCAGCACTCACATAGTATTTAGTAGCCATTTTTCTATTCCTGTCTGCCCTCCTAGCAAACTTATTGTTACTCTACAATAGTCATCTACAGAGTCTTCAACACTCTGCTTTCTTCTCCTTGCTTCACATGAAATATACAGATGAAATCCCGCTCTCATATCACAACTTGACGTAGACTCCTTCTGACCCTCGGGCCGAAGTCCACTCACAGGATCGTTCACTCACTTTCCCGAGCTGATGTAGCTCTTTTGATTCCTCACTGAAATCTCAAATTTCTGATCCATAGGTCCTTCTTCTTGCCTCATGGTATTCTGCACATGACCATGAATTTTGGGTTTCGGGACTCACAGAGTTCTGATGTCAAGAACCTCTGTCCCCTCAATCTCCCGAACACCGAAATGCCAAAATGACAAAAATGCTTCAATTAGAAATTATCCCCCAGGCTATACCTTGGTCCATGTGACCACTATCCCCATGACCGCAGTCCTATTTCAGGTTTTATAGATGCAAGAGTCCGACCTCCTGTCTTCTAGACTCCTGAAATGTCGACTCCCGAAAAGCCGATACTAGGAATGCCGAAATGCTATTCTCCCCGGGTCTTCTCCTTTCGTGATTTCAAGTTTTCAAACACTGAAATGCACGGATGCCTTGTCCTTGAAACTCCTGAAGTTTCGATGGCCGAAATGCCGAAACCCCTCTGATATCTTCCACGTGTCCTACTCAATCGGACGATCATGATCCTTTCGGGGTTTTCTCCAAATCCTGGATTTCTGCCACGTGTTCTCCCTCAGATGGACGGTCCTCGTCATTTCACAATTTCACAACTTGCGACCCCCAGTGACACAAGTCCTCTATCAACCTGAAACCCCGGTAGCCAAAATATCGATGGGTTCCTCGATATCCACCACGTGTCCCAACGAATGGACGACTGTGATCTTTTCAGGACTTCGTCAGGTGCGAATTCGAAATGCTCACCTCTGTGAGTCCCGGTGTCTGAATCCCCAAAGTGGGTGATCTCGCGACACATTTCCTCCTTCCAATGGACGGTCCAGAACTATTTCGAGACTTTATCCATGGAGTGTCCCGACCTCTTGTCCTCAAGATAGCTCAACTATTTCGGGAATTTCCTCCTCTATTGTTCACAAAGACTTAACCCTCATGCATCTCTTGACAGGTCCAACGGTTGTCGGGTGTTTTCTCAAGATCTGACGGTTCAAACCTTATCTTCATGTGAGCTCCTCCTATGCTGCTTCCTTGACGTGGGAAACCAATGGTCCAAATATCCTCGGCTAATTTTGACGGCAGTTGTGCTCCTCCTGAGCTTCTACACATTCTTCATGTGCTTGGAAGAAATTCCAATGTCCAAGGACCTCAACCTTGGATTCTTTTCCCTACGAGCTCGACGACTTTAGGTTCTCACCTGCGCGTATAAAAATTTTGTCCATCCTGAGCTTGGCCCTTTCGAATCCTCAAAGGGTTCTTTTGACTTCTTCTCTCCTCGCAGAGTCTCTGCATGCTAAATCAATGCTATCTCCTTTGAGCTTTCCCGTTACTCATATCTCTTAAGGTTTTTTTCTCTTCTTCCTTCTCCTGCAGATGGAGAAATATGATGCCCTCCTGGCACTCCTTAGCTCAAGCAACCTATAGCTATGTCTTTCAAGGTGTTCATCAACCCTGTGAAGATCCTTCTCCTTGGATTCTTCTTCAATTTCCAGAACTCAAAGAGTTCTCTCTGTGCTCTCTGGCACTCACTCGATGCCCTCCTGGCGGAGTGTCTAGAATCCTCCGTGATCTTGACTTTTGTTTGAACTCACAGCAGAGTTCTTCCTCAATGCATCTTGTGCATATTCTTAATGCCCACTTGGTAGAGCTCTTGCAGAATTCCACAACGATTCTATCTTCCTATTGAACTCACAGCAGAGTCCTTCTGTGCACTCTTGCACCTGCTCAATGCCCACTTGGCAGATCTCTATAGAACTCATAGCAGATTTTCTGTCTGCAACTGTGTCTCTCATACACAACTCAGCCTCCAAGGTGTTCAACAACCTTGAGGTCTTCCTCTGAGATAATTATTTCAACTACTGTGCCCTCCTGGCACGCCTTTGTCTGAATCCGCAGAGTTCAAAAATGCACTCTCTGTGCACAGCTATCAGAACCCGCAGCGTTCTGTCACACCCTCCTGGTGTTAATAATCAAAGACCTCTAACCCTAAAATCAAACAAACCCTGCAAATTCATACCTACAACATACATCTACAACATATAAAGAACACACATAGACATTCATTCAACACATAAATACTTGCAGGAAAAACTGCTTCTGTTTGTATTAATAAAAATGCCTCTTTACAAAGGTGTTCTGAGCACAAACTTCAACAGAGTCTCGGCTCCTTCTCAACTCTCTCTACATACTCTACTAACTCTCTTCTACTTGCTACTACTATGATAATACAAAGAATATCTCTCGATCTTTTACATGAGGGGGCTCTTTGAGCTCTTCCCTCCAAACTCACCTACCCTATTCAATTACATTGAATGGGTTGTCTAGTACAGAATCAGATCTAGATCTCATCCTTACAAATATTAAAGACTATCTACAACTATTCCTGTGCAAAGCACGGCTCCATGGCTCAAAAAACTACAACATTAATTACATTCAAATTTCAAATTTTGAAATGAGAGTTGCGCCTCTCTTCATTGAATGGGTGCACTGACGTGGGTTGGTTGGCTAGTTGATTGACGTGGAGAGATGCTCCTGCATCAAAAATAGTACTCCACAACAAATCCACTTGAAACTATGCATACTGATCTAGTTGGAAAAACTAGAACACAAGGATTGAAAGGTGAGCAATACTTTATTCTACCGATTGATGATTATACAAGAATGATTGTATTTTTTTTTGTCAGGAAGAATTCATAAGCATTTGAAAACTTCAACATATACAAGGAGATGGTTGAAAATGAAATAGATTCTAAAATCAAGTGTTTAATATTAGATAACGGAGGAAAATTTACATCAAAGGAGTTTATGGACTTCTACAGTCACATTATACTCATTAATTGTCACATTGATGTTGTCCACTATTTTTTTGAGACTTAGGTTAAAGAATTTGTATGCTTTCCTTTTACTTGAGTATCCAACCAGTATTCCCTTTTCAACTCAAGAATCAAAATTTCACATTCTGTCGTGTTCTCTTTTGATGTAGAATTTGCTTCCAAAAACTCTGAAGTGATTCACATCCGTTGGTCTTCCTTACCATATCTTGTAGGGAGTCTTATCATTGTTGCTTCTGAGCATTCCTCTGTTATTATTGTGAATTTTTGTGTGTACTGCTTTAACCCAAAATACATCTGTTAACTTTGAATCCATCATCATGGTTCTGTCCATTTCATGTACTCTCATGTCCTTCCTTTCGACAACTCCATTTTGTTGACGTGTCTTGGTTGTCGAGAACTACCTTTTTATGCCATGCTCACTGCATAAACTCCTTTGATGTAAATTATCCTTCACTATCTGATCGTAAACACTTTATTTTCAAATCTATTTCATTTTCAACCATATCCTTGTATATCTTGAAGTTTTCAAATGTTCCTGACTTCTTTTCAATCCTTTTGTTCTAGTTGGTCCAACTAGATTAGTATGTACAATTTCAAGTGGCTTTTTGTGGGTTACTCTTTTGTTTTGAACTTGGTATAGGTTTACTTTCCTTCTCGACAGTTCTTACATAAGATATCTGTTGGTTTTGAGATCTAGGGAATTTCTCTTACTACTTCATTTTTGTTGATCTTAACAATATTGTCGAAGTTTATGTTATCCATTCTTCTATGTAGAAAACCCTAGATTTTGAGGTATATGTAAGTTGTAGGTTAAAAGGGTGAGGATGTACGTGGGTTGTAGTGAAGGAAAGAACATATATCTATGGGTTGTAGAGGAGAAGGTTGTGTATCTATGAAAAACTATTGAAGGTTTAGGTAGATGTTGGTACTAGGTGTCTAAAGGTTTGAAGGGAGTCTACAGGTCAACATATTACTTTTTTTGGTCAGCTTCAGAGGTATTGGCATTATTATTTTTATGGTTACTACTTGTCATGGTATGGTGTATGGTTGAGGCATACTTGGTATGGTTGGTTTGGTATTTGACAAGCACTTCTATATCTGGTTCAATGTATGACATGGTCATCTAGATCATATCTATGCCTTGAGGTATATGCATGTTGTATGGTGACATATCCATGAGGGACATGCATCAGTTCTTTGATATGTTTCATTGATGTCATGGTATATATCTGCATATGGTTGGTGGTATGGTATATGGTACCGTTTGTACATGGTTGGTGCTCTAGTTCTTGATTCACTATTCATTTTTGATGTATCTCTTGGTTCATGATTAATGCATGAGATAGTATGTATATTTGTATACACTTGATGCATGGTGTTGGAAGCAGGCCAAAGTGTAAAGAAAGGTGATTTTTGGAAAGAAGGCATGCATAGGGAAAGAGACAACTAAAAGGAAAATAAACACGCACGCACGCATGGAAGAACTAATGATGTTAGGTTTAGGGCTTTTGCAATGTATTGTAATGGATGAAGAGCCATAAGTGTATAAATACAGATGGCTAGGTCTCAGAGGGAAGTCTAGTTATTAGTGTTGATTGAAGCTATGTGACTTTTTTGTATGACCTACTTTTGTAAGTTGTTGAGCTAGAGGGGACTGAGGGAGGTAGATCTAGAGAGTTAAAGCACAGACTGAGGATCCTGGTGCGATCTAGTCCACCTCATACTAGATCTTAACCCGACTGTGAAGAGTTGTAAAGTGTGCAGCATTGTAGGACAAAACGACTGTAATAAAAGAGCTAAGAGCCAGATCTTTGTGGACATAGCCCAAGGGGGGGTGAACCACAATAACATCTGTGTTATGCGATTGAATGCATGTTTGTCTTTATTGTCTTTCAATAGATATTGATAAGTTAAATGAATGAGTATTATATTTCCTGCATAAATCCTGATAACAGTGTATTGCGGTAATAAGTTACAATAGCACTTTCAACATATAGTTCTCAGATATCCCACTCAATCCTAGGCTGGAAGAAAATGAGTATTGCAACCACCCATTAAGACTATCTTGGGTGAGACAATTCAGTGCACCCTATGCGTTGTGTTTCCTTCTAGTTTACCAGGAGGGCCGATATTTTTAGAGGCTTTTTTGGAAATGCGTACAGACATAAACCCTAGGTCACTCAATACAAGCTCAGACATGATATATAATAGAAAACCAACAAATAGTTACATTTTCGTTGGTAGGAACAATAGAGGATTCAACATATGAGATATGTTGAATATCTATTAAAAGATACATAAAATCTATGGGAGGGAGATAAAGAGAATATTAAAGAAGAGAAGAAAGCAATGAGCCACTAGAAGGGGATGTTGAGACCATGGAATCCCACAAAACAAGATATCGAAATCCGGCTAAAGACAAAAGAGTAGGAGTTTGCAAAAAAAGATAATAGAAACCCTAGAGTAACACCCCGCAAATATCTTAAGAAATACGTATTTACTGATTTGCATGAAGTATTTTTGTATGATTTTCCACACTTATTATAGGAGTGGATACTAAGTGTAGTGTACCTTTTCACTACCGGGGTTTACAAACCTCTCAGTTACCATTCTATACATGGAATTTTACATAATTTGTAAAAACATTATAAGCACATGCATTTAATCATTAAACACACGTAAATTACAGAGTAAAGCATATCTTGTTACTACTATAATTAAACATTCCATAGTATTCAGCAGCACTTCATTTACACACAGCGGAAAACATGATAATATATATACATCACAGCCAAAACATGTTCAAAACATAATTCAGAATACTTATCTTTTAAAAGCTGTAGAAATCACCAACCGAGTGCATGCCTTCCACGAACCTCCCAGCCTTAGACCACACTGTTCATCAGCTCAACAGTGGGTCACCCCCGAGCTGGGACCGAGCTCCACCCCAAGGCAAGGAATCCTAGGCTAGGCTGAAA
>JZKD02S1548104.1:25178-64549 GCA_000966675.3 Picea glauca
CAATCACCTCCCTCTCCTGGAGAGAGGTTACACATAGGCTAAACACGAATTCACACTGGCCAGTAAGCCACGCGCAGTCCAGCTCTGCGTGGCCACAACATCCAACTGGGAAACAAACACGGGCTTCTCGTACAGGCTCAACAATGGCGCATGGTCTCACGGTGTTGAATTTTGGGAAACGTGCGATAGTAAATCCGCGCCAGGAACCACACAGACTCGAACCTCTCAGACAGGAATTGTATCAGGGTATTTCAGAAATCCACATAGGCTTTTCGGCTTTTTCGGGGATGAACAGAAGGTGCGCGCTATCTCAGCACGACACAGGCCTTTTCTGGTTCGGAGGATGAAAACTGGGTAATCCTGCCGAGGTCGTACGGGTTCACGCTCAGAGGTTCCGGTCGAATGGCCAAGATCCACCACACATGGTTCCTCTCAGCTCTTATGTTTGCATGCACCAGGGTTGACACTTGTCACCCTGGGAACTGCATGCGTACCACAGCGTGCATTCCTTTGCACGTTCCCTCCCTTGCCAGGAACTTAGGATAAACAGAAATGCACATGTCTCTTTTTGAAATAATATTAAAATATTATTTCCCAGGCTTAAGCCCCTAGGCTTAGCACTCAGCCCCTTTTCCCCACCTTTCAGCCCCTAATCCCTTGCCCATTCCGTGGACGCTCAGTCCCCCATCACTCTTTCATCGTGGTCGGTCTGCACCGGCGGTATTTATATTTTATTAATTGACCTCCATACATACAAGTATATCACAGGCTCCTGGCCTTCAACACTTAGGCTCCCTGGCCTAACAAAACTCATAAGCCTACAACTTATACAAAACTGGGCGCACCAGCCTATAGAACATATTTACAATCTCTTTCAGAGCATGGTTTACATCGGGGCTCAGCCTTGGGGACACTACACTAAGGTTGAAGGATAACCACACAACGAACCAGATCCGACAGTTAGAGTGGACCCTGGTACAGATTGAGCGGGTATAGAAGGTGAACAAAAAATACACCATCATAGTAGAATTTTGGCTCGAAAACATTGTGGTAGTCTTTATAATAGAGTTTGCATTAGATACAACCAATTCGTAAATATCAATGGAGCAAGAGTTTCCACACAGTCCTCGAGGAAGGTACATTAGATTCTTGTATACTTCTATCGAAATATTGCTATACAACAAAGGTGTAATGACAATGGAGTTAAACAACTAAACTTCCCTACGTGCATGGGGGAAGGGGGGAATCACTGTTCGAAAGAGGATAAATGGAAGGAGGAAAGGATAAGGGAAAGAAGGAGGAATCTTTGGAACCAATCATGATGGATGACGACTAGATCAAGAAGATCATGGCGACAGCTGGAAAGACACGTAGCGGAGTACCCTACCAATACAATGTGAATACCAAGAAGACAGCCATAGCCCTAAGGGAAGGCTTGGTGAGTGACGAGGAAGAGCTAGAGGATCTCCAAGCTGTGGATAAGATTGAGGAAATCCTATGTGCAACATATGAGAGGAAGACAAGAGGTCCAAGAATGGGAAGAGAAGGAAAAAATCATATCCATATTAATGTCAGTGTGGAACCCATAAACCCATGTTTGACTAATACACCAAAAAGAACACCACCATTTAGACAACCGAATTTCAAAAGAAGTCAGATCGTCAGAAGTACATATACAGAGGGAACAACAACTGGAGGATCTAGTTCAGGCATCACTAGTCAAGTATCTACACTGCGCAGAGGTAGTAGCTTAACGTTTAGAATGGTAAGACATGATCCCACCATTAGGTTGCTAGAATTGAAAGGAGAAGCGTCGGAGGACCTGGAAAAACAATTGTTCATCTATGAGAAGATTTGGGAAGCAAAACATATCACAGACGAAGACACTAAAATGACACAACTAGCGATTAGATTAAGGGATCACACATTGGATTGGTATATGAGTTTATCTATAAACAATCCACTAGGGACAACCAGAACAATTGCAGACATCAAGAAATTGTTGATAAATGAATTTCAAAAGACAATTTTAGAAGATCAGTACATGAATGAGATGATCGAAATTAGACAAAAGTTGGGAGAATTTGTATGGGAGATTGACAATAGATTCAAGTGACTAAAGGGAAAGTTGAAATATCTCATGACTGATATGTAGCATAGGCACCTGCTCGTCAACTCATTGTCCCCACACTTAAATAACCATTATGGAAATAGAAGTTTTATATGTAGGCATAGGCTCTGTAGGAAGCCTTGCAACTGGAAGAAAACCAGTATCAACAGACGAATCCAACCATCAAATAACTGAAGGAGGATTTGAAGAACCTAACATTCCATCTAAACCAGAATAAAAGTAAGGACAAATGGGAAGTCGTTTGGTGTACTACATGCAGGATGGAAGGACACCACAAGAATGGATGTCCAACATTCGCACAGTATATGGTAATAGGAATTCCAAACCCGTTACCAACAAGAAGACTATGGTGAGAAATCTGCAAGAAATCGAGCCACGATCCATGTCACTGCTCAATGATGCAGAAATACCAGATAGTCCCAAAGATCTCTTATTGCAACTTTTGCAAGTCAGTGGGGAACAACGAAAAATATTGTATAACTATAGAATTGATGCAAGAGAGGACATCAGATGCGTATAGAGTGTAGGCATAAATGATGACTGGGCAAGCTGCACCACAGTTTAATCAAGTTCTAGCCCCATACAACACTGTGCTGCAGAAGTATAATACTACGCAACAACCATATAATACCGCGCAACCATCGTACAACACAACACAACCTCAGTACAATATCGTGCAGTACAATTAGGCACCTCAGTATAACATGCCAAGAGGAGATCAAGCAGGCTACAGAGGTGGAGGATGAGTGAGAGTCGGTTTTGGAAGAGGTAGAGGACCAGTGGTATGTAACAACTGTCAACAACCGAGACATTATGCAAGATAATGTTTAATTTCACCAGCAACATGTATGTATTGTCGCGCATCGGACCATGATACGAAAGAATGTTCAACACTATTAGTAAAGATCCAAGAAAACAGGAACTAGAACAACCATAATGTTTAATGGATTTCAGCTGAATCAAGGAATGAAGGATGAAACATCAACATAGTTACCCATGGAGGAGATAAAACAGGAAACAATGCAGTCCGACAGGAGCCTGTACAACACCAGTGGGTAAAGAAGAACACCGAACCAAGGAAGCAGTTCGACGCACAGAAGGAGAGTGAGATATTTAAGAAATCCCGATAAGAATTTCAGAAGGAGGATTGTTACAGGTGAATCCCCCTGTGAACAAGTGGATTCCCTGTTGGTCTCTAGACTCTTAAGTCCAAGACAGAAAAGTGCTTAACGTGGACACTGACATCCTTTTAGATCTAATTAAGCTAATGAATGAAGAGGAAGAAGAAAAGTGTACCTTTTTAAATGGCGTTTGTCCTTGCAAAATCCAAGTTGATCTTCAATCCTGAGCTCCCTAATAGGTCCTGTAGCACAAACAAAGATATAAAAAACTTCCTATTCTACTTAGATTAGCTCAAATACAGATCTATCTACTAGAGACAAGTTCATGTGAAACAAACATAAACTTGAAAGAAACAAGCTAAGCATGCATGTATATTAATGAGAACAAATGAAGAGTACTTACAGACCAAACTTGAAGAAGGTGCAACAGCTTTTTCCAGTTCTCTTTGTCCAACCCTTTTGCTCAAGTAATCTAGACTGATTATGCTTCAATGGTGCCTTACTTATGAGATCATAAGTTTGGTATAATTCTCAATCTCCATCTCCCCCTCTTCCATGGAAGTCCCTCATTATATAGGATTTGGAGGCTTAACCACCATGGAGAGGATCTCTCATCAGATCCACTAAGAAAGGGATCTCTAAGATATTTAGGGAGAAAATATCTCTTAAGGATTTTGGGGAGGAAATATCTCTCAAGGATTTTAAGGAGGAAATATTTCAACATCCATGAGATCCTCCACCTTCCCTCAAAAATAGGAAACCAAATGTGAGGTGGATTCTCACACTGAATTACTTTATTTTTCATGAATATTAGTAATAATTCATGTTCACTTGGTTCTCACACTTAATCAATTTATTTTCCATGAATATTAATAATAATTCATGTGTACTTGGTATTTTGGCCTTCATGTAATATATCCCTCCTCCATATTGAATAGGGATTGTGACATAGGTTATTCCATGGTGTCAAGGTGTATGAGACACTTATATGACACTTTATGACACTTATATGACATATCAGGTTCTGTAGCACAAACAAAGATACAACAAACTTCTTATTCTACTGAGATTAGCTCAAATATAGATCTATCTACTGGAGACAAGTTCATGTGAAACAAACATAAACTTGAAAGAAACATGCTAAGCATGTATGTATATTAATGAGAACAAATGAAGAGTACTTATAGACGAAACTTGATGAAGGTGCAACCGCTTCTTCCAGTTCTCTTTGTCCAACCCCTTTGCTCAAGTAATCTAGACTGATTATGCTTCAATGATGCCTTACTTATGAGATCATAAGTTTGGTATAATTCTAAATATCCATCTCCCCCTATTCCATGGAAAGCCCTCATTATATAGGATTTGGAGGCTTAACCACCATGGCGAGGATCTCTCATCAGATCCAGTAAGAAAGGGATCTGTAAGATTATTAGGGAGAAAATATCTCTTAAGGATTTTGGGAAGGAAATATCTCTCAAAGATTTTAAGGAGGAAATATTTCAACATCCATGAGATCCTCCACCTTCCCTACAAAATAGGAAACCGAATGTGAGGTGGATTCTCACACTTAATTACTTTATTTTTCATGAATATTAATAATAATTCATGTGCACTTGGTTCTCACACTTAATCAATTTATTTTCCATGAATATTAATAATAATTCATGTGTACTTGGTATTTTGGCCTTCATGTAATATATCTGTCCTCCATATTGACTAGGGATTGTGACATAGGTTATTCCATGGTGTCAAGGTGTATGAGACACTTATATGACACTTTATGACACTTAGGGAGAAGTACCTAGGTGTGCAAATTTCATGTGTAACAGAATGACCACTAAAGTGTGAGGTCATAAGAGAGAATGATGGCTAAAAGACTTTACAAATATTTAAATCAAGGGTGTGGACTCGGAGAACCTGGTAGAAACTGCAAACAACCATCAAACAAATGTTATGGCATGTTTTAAACCCAATCTAGGCATACCTATGCTTTAGTGATAAAGAATTTTCAGGTATGGCTGCCATAAAATACACTGCGGATACATAATTATATCAACTGAAGAGTATAGCCACCAAAGATACAATGTGGATCTATAATTCCATGACATGAACTGATCGTATTCACAAAAAAATACATAGTGGATCTATGATACGACAAGACATAGCCACAGACCAATACAAAGTGGATCTATGTAATAGTATATGTGTCATAGTTCAAAAGAAACTCTGTCACAACCTCGAAAAAGCATAAATCAGAGTGATTACTCAACCCAGGGTCTTCTTACCGATCTCGATGTAGTATGAATCTAAACATGTGAATAGATTTCCTGATGTCGAACATGGAAAAAACCACTTGATTACCGGTCAATGAGGTAAATTGTTAACAAGTGCGAGGGAAATCACCATTGATGTCAATGATTCCCAAGGTACTCTAGTACATTCCAACAAATGTGAATGGATGAGTAAAGTCGAACATCCGTGGAATCATCCGATCATAGGTCAATGATGTAAACCCACTATCGAACGTGAGGAGGGCTGCTATTGAGACATGCAGGTCCCAAGCTACTAACTTGTTTCTAGGTCTAATTCCTGGATAATGTGCTAAAGTACACAGGAATAGACTTGTCGTAGGAGGGCCTTGATGTATCCCCCATCAACGACATGAAACTGACATAGAGATGGAAATTGGTGGATCAAAAGAACATGGATTGACACAGGTATTTGAAACAGGAAATTTGTGATGGTTGACTCTCGAGGAAAATACTTCCCTTGAACACTGAGGCATGACAACAAAAACTTGACATGGACCAAAAATTAATAATGTAGTGGATGTTGTGACTTTCGTTAGGTGACCCAAAGGACTAAGGAAAATCAAAGGATTGGTTCAGTGTAGAGGTTCAACAGATTGAAATGTGTGGAAAGATAAAATGTCATGTTTAAGGACGACTGTAAGGTTATTAGTAAAGTTCTCAAAAACTGTTTGGCTTGCCTTTTTCAATTTTTTCCTCCATTTAGATAGACGAGTACCTCTTTTTAATTTAATGAGCTCGAGGAGGGTAACACATGCTCGATATAACTCACCTTCGGTAAGTCCCTCTTCCTTTTGTTAATGAACTGGAAGAAGTAAGGGTTTGGTCCTATATGGGCCCTTCAATGTATGATTGTTTAATGAGTCCAGAGAAGGTAAAATCGGTGGTTTTTCATATTTAGAGAGTCTAAAAACAACTTAAAGACGGCTCCAATGTGTTCCTTTTTCGTAATGTTAGTATTGCAAGGCTGAAAAAGAGATAAATTATCACTCGAAAGACACCCTTTCAAACCTTTTAACGAGTGGGAAAGGAAGCAAGATCACTCGACAATCTTTTCACGTTTAGAGAGTCTAAAAAGAGTTTAAAGAAGACTCCAGGGGGTTCCTTTTTTGTGTATCCATGCGAGCCCGAAAAAGAGATAAAAGGTTGCTCGGTTACATTCTCACATTTTTACGGGCGCAAGAAAGAACAAACACTAAGCTCAGTACTCTGCCCCCTTCTTGAAAGGCTAGTGGCTTAACTCCAAAATGATCATCAAAGGTTGGAGACATGCCCCCCAAGCTTCAATTCATTCACGGACTTTGAGGTTGTCACCAATTTCTATACTAGATGGAGAAAAAGGATAAGGCTGGATGAAATGAAGGTTCAAATATGAGACCTAACGAAACACTAGACTCGAAATCTATGATATCTGGCGAAAGACTCGACCTGACAAGAGAGGTGACTATTTCATTTTTTTAACAAGCTTGACACAGGAAAATAACTATGCTCATGACTCCAGGTTCATTCCCTAGATTTATGTTTCATTTTTTACAGAGCTTGCCATAGAGAGGAAAACTATGCTCGTAGCCTCTGTTTCATTTTTTAACGAGTTTGCCACAGAGAAGAGAAACTATGCTCATAACCTTTGTTTCATTTTTTAACGAGCTTGCTATAGAGAGGAAACCTATGCTCATTACCTCTTGATCATGACTTCCAAGAGGATAATGCTCTGGAAGGACACCATCTCAAGGGACACAACTCGGTCATGGATTCCAAGAGATCTTCACTGGATGGAAGAAAAACACTCTGGAAGGAACACATGTCAAGGGCCACGATAGGGGGAAGGAGATCAGGCTCCAATAGCCCTACCGAAGAGATCACCATGTCAACTATGGGATCCAAGTAATCGGAAATTGAAGGCATGGGAGACAACGCCACATAATTGACATGTGGCAGGGGTGATATTGTTTGCATATAAGAACCATTTAGGGAGGTAATCCAGTCAGGACCAACGAACGAAAGTTGATCAATAGTCACCATTCTGCCATCATGAGAGAAATATATCACATGTAAAAGAGTGGACACAATATATTTCACGACATAGGCATAATCCCGCCCAAGGAGTAAATAAAAATCCAAGGGGTCTCAAACTACCATGACATCAATAGAGACAGTTTTTCCTCCCAAAGTTACGGGAAAATGAGGAAGGGTCCCTAAAGGTTGATTGGTTCTTATGTTAAAATATAATATATTCTGTGTAACCTATGCAAGATGAGGACAACCCAAAGCATGCCAAGCAACATAGGACAAAATACTAACGGATGCACCTTCATCTATCAGTGTTTGAGGAACGTCCTGACCACAAACTTGTACTATAATATGGAAAGGAATGTGAGAGGGAAGACGAGGTCCAGTTAGCGTACCCCAATAAAAAACAACGGCCTCATTACTTGGAGGGGGTTTCATGGGAGAAGGAGGAATTCCCCCCAACATGGTAGATTCTATATCAACAAGAAAAATGTGGGCAGTATCACGTTTACTCTCTAGGGGGAGAGTAGGATTGATCGATGATGGGATCAGATCGACCACGTTGGCACTCTACAAAGGAAGAGTGGGATTGACCAATGATGTAACTGGAGAAACCACTTTGGCACTCTTTGGATGAAGGGTTGGACTGGCTGAGGAAGGGACTAGATCAATCACTTTAACACTCGTCAGAGGAGGAGTGGGATTGACCGATGAAGTAACCGTAGCAACCACTTTGACACTTCTCAAAGGAGGAGTGGGATCGACCGATGGAGAAGTCAGGTCGACCACTTTGACACTCTTTAGATGAAGAGTGGGACTGACCAATGATGGGACTAGATCAGTCACTTGGTTTTCACTTTCCAGATGAAAAGTGGGGCTGATCGATGAAGGAATTGGATCAACTACTTTGGTGAGTGGTTCAACTGAGGATGAAACTAGATTGACCACCTAATCAACCAGACTAATCGAGGATGGAACCAGATTGACCATTCCATCAACTAATGATGTGTTGGGGGAAATCCTACGATAACCTTTTGGAAGTTGAAGTTTTTCCAAAAGAGATGAAGCCTCATCCATTCGAGGAAAAAGGTGAGAATAATGATCACCTTTGCATAACATGCAAGGGAATTTGATAGTTGTCTTCTTCTTACCAACCTTAATGTCACTAGTTGATGAGGTATCACAGGCATGACCAGCAGGGGCTGATGATGTGGAAGACTGCATTTCTAATACCTTAGGAATACCAGGGCAATCCCTTAGAAAATGGTCAACCTTACAAAGAATGTAAGGGAATTTGGGTTTCACATTCTTTGTTTTAACCTTATCTACCTTATCAACAATCCCAGTACTATTAAAGGTAGTTGCTTTCTTAGATCCAACATTTGATGTAGTTGGAGGCTTGGTCCCTTTTTGGTTCTTCTTCTTCTCTTTCCGTTTCTTCTTCTTCTTATCAATCAAGCTACTCTCTTGAGAGATTTCACTAGGCGAAGAAGGAGAAATAGAAGGATACCTAATAGACAAAGAAGGATAAAGGTCGACATGAGTTTGATGTGGGGGTGGTGTGCTTACATATGAAGCACCTGCATTCAAGATCACCGGAGTGGAAAACAACCATACCGGTAACCCAATTGTGAGACCGGGAAGGCTCAAAGTAGCATTGTAAGGAGGACCAACGTTTCTGTAAGAAGGAAAAACAAAGGGTTCCCCTGGAAAAGGGGTTTTTTCATTGGTCCTCTCGGGAACTGATGCCATAAAAATAAATCTCCAACCTAGATTTTGCTAGGGAGAACAAACAACACATGCTAAAAAATCTAGTAAGCAAGCAAGCAAAAAAAACCTTCTCACAATGAGAACACTAGTTGGTGATGAAATCCAACGTCGTGGGAACAAAGTAAGAAGGGGATGAGATAGAGTGGGTGGAAAAGCTATGTTGATGACTTTATTAACGGACTTACACCCTGGGGAAAGCTCCCACACATAATCATGGGTATACCCTCCAAGGAGCCCGAGTGAGTCTGGCCAACGTCGATTCCAGGTACCGTGAAGACTTGCCTCTCCACAGTCACCTTGTGTAAAGAACCTAAAGAGATAGGCCACTAAGGTTACCAACTACAATAGTGATGCCTGGGGAAACAGTCGACAGTCCGATCCACGCGTAAGGGCAAGGTATCTAGCCCGAAATAAACTTGAAATGATTCCACTCATCATTGTGGGTATACCTTCAAGATACCCCCATAATACGAACAATATTTACACCAAGACCAACAAAGCAGGGTGAGTAACTCTGCCAGTCTTAATGTGACCTTGTGATTGACCCTTGTGTGAGAAGGGCTTCCCAGGACAAAATGCAGTAATTGGATTTCACTGCTCCCTAACACAAGATCCTATGTTTGTTTCCATATTTGGAAAGTTATTTTTCACACCTATTCCAAAGCCTTACAACTAATCTAATGTAGCTTTGGTACCAGAAAATGTAAAAATGTCTAATCAATTTTAGTTTAGCGCTTGATTTTTAAAGTTGTTGTTACTCAAAAGGAAAGTGTCGTGGACAATATGGTGTTTTGACCGACTCGAAAGTTATGCAAAGAGATGAAGATGAAATATTTTCATTTTGATGAAAGCTATGCTACAAGAAGGATAAAACATTCATCATTCTAGATGCACAATGTCCCAAAATGTCAAAAAACATGCAATTCTGCTACTTCAAATGCAAGCTAGTTTCACGACCCAAAAGAAAGAATGCATTCAAAACAATGAGAACTGAAAGAAAAAAAGTGAAAGATTGTTCTAAAAATAACTCAGTCAAGGATCCTAAAACCAACAAGGATCCAAGGATTACAATGAAATGTAGATAAGAATCTAAGAAACGATAGGGAGAAAGAGAAACCACTCAAAACTGTCTCGACAAAAACACAGCTAGAAAAGGAAATTTCACGTTTCTGAAAGAGGCTTCAAGCTATAATCAAGAGAAAAGACAGTGAAAATAATTAAAAACCATCAATAACCAATCCAAATAACTTCACAAACCATCCACAAATACTGGGTAAACACTTCCACAAAACAGGCTGAAAAAATCTGACCAGAAAAAGGCAAAAAACCTCCAAAACAGAGACTAGCGCTCCCTCAAAAAGGGTACAGAGTGCTGAAACGCTCCCTAAATAACTATAGGGGATCGATGATGATATACCAGTGCTTTGATATGGCCTACAGGGGGACGTTGGTCCTCCCAAAAGATCAGAAAAAGAGCCAAAAATTTGCAAAAAAATCACCCAAAATGCATAAAAAATGGTGAAAATGCTAGTGAAGGTAGGAGAAGGCTAATAGATCATAAACAAACAGAAAACATGATCTAAATGTTAAAAAAGTAGGACCGTGGAGAAATAAAATAAAACAAATTCTGAAACAATACACAAAAGATACAGAATACAAGAGACACACAAATTTACGTGGTTCACCCAGTGTGGGCTACGTCCACTAGAGAATTTGCCAGGTCCTTCCTTTATTATTATCCAACAAATGAAGGATACAACCTACAACAAAAATTGTTGTAACTTCCTCTTCTTTCTCTCACAGTCTCCTCTCTCATAATACAATACTCGCCATCAACCATAGCCGTAATACATTTCCCTCATAAAAGAGGGTTGCCTTCTAGGGCAAAAAACCCTAACATAATGTCTATCGTTAGATCTGCGACCTTATAATGAACGGTCCAGATTTACAATGAAATTAAAATATACATTTACAAGTAATTTTTCCTTCAGGGGCTTTGCCCCCAAACCCCCGCTGGGGTCCCGCTTGCTCCTAGATCCCCCAGCTGGGGGCATAGCCCCCCCAGACCCTGCAGAGGGGGTACCCCACCTCTTCACTCCCCCACGTGGAAGAGTGTACATACTTCTGGGGTGTAAATACTTCATGGGGTACAAACACGACTGAAAGTAAATAAAATCTAAATTAGGAAGATAATCAGGCTCCACAACCAACACTGAAAGTTGGTAAAAGGAAAGGGAAAAACCAAGGAAAGACAATAGGAATCTTTCCCCAATGGAGTCACCAATTTCTGTTAGAAGTGAATCCCCCTGCAGACAAGTGGATTCCCTCTTGGTATCTAGACTCCTAAGGCCAAGACATAAAAGTGCTTAACGTGGATACTGACATCCTTTTAGATCTAATTAAGATAATGAATGAAGAGGAAGAGAAAAGTGTACCTTTTTAAATGGTGTTTGTCCTCGCAAAATCCAAGTTGAGTTTCAATCTTGAGATCCCTTATAGGTCCTGTAGTACAAACAAAGATACAACAAACTTCCTATTCTACTGAGATTAGCTCAAATACATATCTATCTACTAGAGACAAGTTCATGTGAAACAAACATAAACTTGAAATAAACAGGCCACGCATGTATGTATATTAATGATAACAAATGAAGAGTACTTACATACCAAACTTGATGAAGGTTCAACAACTTCTTCCAGTTCTCTTTGTCCAACCCCTTTTCTCAAGTAATCTAGACTGATTATGCTTCAATGGTGCCTTACTTATTATATCATAAGTTTGTTATAATTCTCAATCTCCATCTCCCCCTCTTCCATGGAAAGCCCTCATTATATAGGATTTGGAGGCTTAACCACCATGGAGAGGATCTCTCATCAGATCCACTAGGAAACGGATCTCTAAGATATTTAGGGAGAAAATATCTCTTAAGGATTTTGGGGAGGAAATATCTCTCAAGGATTTTGAGGAGGAAATATTTCAACATCCATGAGATCCTCCACCTTCCCTAAAAAATAGGAAACCAAATGTGAGGTGGATTCTCACACTTAATTAGTTTCTTTTTCATGAATATTAATGAGAATTCATGAGCACTTGGTTCTCAGACTTAATCAATTTATTTTCCATGAATATTAATAATAATTCATGTGTACTTGGTATTTTGGCCTTCATGTAATATATCCCTCCTCCATATTGACTAGGGATTGTGACATAGATTATTCCATGGTGTCAAGGTGTATGAGACACTTATATGACACTTTATGACACTTAGGGCGAAGTACCTAGGTGTGCAAATTTCATGTGCAAGAAGGACATTATGTCGACTTTAACTATGCAACAAAGCAAGGAAGCACCATAGTACAAGATTCCTTCATTATTGGATCATACCAACGAAATGGAACCCATGGGAAATGTAAGTACAATCAAAGGTTTTTTGCAGGCATGTGTCAAAGTATTAAATAATCCATCATCTGTGAAAATACTACAAAACATATTATAAATATGTAGTATAGAGACAGAAGGAAAACTAGAACAAAATACAGTCAATCACCTACATACAAGGAGAAGAACAAGTAGGGAGTTCAGACTGAATGCCAACATAGGATATTTCAACATGGGAGATATCATACTAGATCTAGGATCTGAAGTCAATGTATTACCAAAGAAGATATGACAATGCATGGGAGAGATCGCATTAGGATACTCACGTGTTCAACTGAAACTAGCTAACCAACACATAGTCCTACCAATTGTGAGACTGAAAGGAGTGACAATAGACTTGGATGGAGTGTGCACTAAAGCATACGTTGAAGTGATTGAAATAATGGATGACACAACACCATATCTAGCATTGCTTGGGTTGGATTGGGTGTTTGAAAACTAGGCAATAATCAATTTGAAGACATGGAAGATGACATTTGAGTCAGGTGAATATAGGGTCATAGCACCAATAGACCCATCAGAAGGGGAAAGCTTTGTATATCCCACTTGCTTAGACTTAGAGGAGATCATCCAGTTGTACAAGAAAACTATGCGTGATGAGGATTACGTAAACCTAGCTGCAGATGGAATACTCAGCTGGCGGAGCATTAGTTCATGCACAACAGACTCAGATACTAGTTTAGAGAACTAGAAACAAAGGATACATGAAGTTTCCATGAGAATATGTGCACGAATAGACCGTGCAGTCATATGGGTAGGCATGGAGATAAGGGAACCACCTAGTTTCTACGGAGTAAACAATCTAGATGTATTCTTGAAACAGTATGAAGATGAAGTTGTGGAGAATTAGAGACTTTTATCGCTTGATATAGCACTCAAGGCCACACCCGCAAGATGGTGGGCCACACAGAAAGAGACAATCATATATCAATACCAATGTAAGTGGTTACTACACATAAGGTTCAATGCAGAACAGAAAAACAACAAGAAACAAAAGTATGATGGACAGGGAGCTCTAGCGAAACATTTGGACAAGTGCAGAACGCTATGGAAAATGATACACCCAGAGGAATGGCCTCATCATTTCATATGCAATCTAGAGGTCATACCAGTGAACTTGTACACAAACCAATAAATGCACAAAGGAATTGCAACCTGGATGGTATTACAACAGAATTTTACAGTCACCTTCTCATTCGAGCATGAGAACCCCAACATGGATGCATATCTTAAATAGATAAGAGGGGTGATATTCATCAAGGAACTAGAAGTCAAATTCATAACATAAGAACAATAACGGAACAAACAAACAGTCAAGGAACTATTGTCATGTTACCATGTGCACGAGGACGCACCAGAGGAAGAAAGTACGCATGATATTCATATCAACGAAGTGGAAAGTGAAAGAGAAGTGGAGGGTCCACCTATAGAATCATACTTCATTGTTGCGCAGATCAAGGTGAAAAAAGTCAATATTGGGATAGATGAGAATCCCAAAATGGACAGCATTAGAGATTACTAGGATGATCAAACATTAGAAAGGATAACAAAGTTACTGTGCGAGTATAATGATATGTTTCCCAAAACATTTACAGAGATGAAGGGTATAACAAGAGAGCTAGGAGAAATGAATATACCACTCAGATTTGACATGAGACCTATTAGACAATGAGCATACAGACTAAACCCAATATATAAGCAGACAGTCAAAGCTGATATTGACAGGATGCTCAAAGAAGGAATCATAGAACCAGTGGAAGAATTAGAATGTATAAGCCCGATGGTAGTTCAGGAGAAAAAACAAGGAGAGATAAGGATATGCATTGACTTAAGGAAGTTGAATGATGCATGCCTACATGACCCGTTCCCTACACATTTCACGGATGAAGTGTTGGAGAACATAGGAGGACACGAACCTTACTCATTCACTGATGGAATATTAGACTACCATCAGATCAATATAGGACAAGAAGATAGATACAATACTATGTTTGTGACAAAATGGGGATCCTACTAGTACACAATCATGTCATTTGGACTGAAGAATGCACCAGAAATATTTTCCAGATTAGTGATCACCGCATTTAAGGAATTTATCCACTAATTTATAGAGGTATACTTGGACGATTGGGCAGTCTATAGTTTGTCGAAAGATCATGTAGAGGTCTTACAGATGATGTTAGAAAGATGTAGACAATGCTAGATATCATTAAACATAAAAAAACGTATATTCGGAACACTGTTTGGGATACTACTGGGCCATATAGTATGTAAACAAGGTTTTCTAGTAGATCATACAAAGATTGCAGTAATTGTTAACTTGCCACCACCAAAAATAGTCAAAGGATACATGCATATTACTGCACCAATGGAGAAATTGTTAAGATACAAAGTTTCAATGGAACAACGATTGTCAACACAGTTTGGATACGTTGAAAGAAAAGATGGTCATCGCTCCAATACTAGTATTTCTAGACTGGGAAAATACATTCCATGTGCATGTAGATGCATCAGCCATAGAACTTGGAGCTATCTTGGCACAACTAGGAGAGGGAGAATTGGATTACCCTATCGCATTTGCAAGCATAAATCTATCAGAATTAGAATAGAACTACAACACTAGAGAGAGGGAAGGCCTAGCTATGGTCTACGTACCGCAGAAGTTCATACATTACCTATTGGGAAAACACTTTAACATGTTCACAAATCACTCAACCCTTAAATACCTAGTCAACAAGCCAGTGTTGGGGGGATAATATGTCGATGGTTACTACTATTTCAAGAATTTGACTTTGAAGTAATAGTCAAGCCAGGGAAATTGAATGCAGGACCTGACCACCTATCAAGGGTCACAAATGGAGAAGAACCTACGAATTTAGAGGACAACTTCTTGTACGCACAGTTATTTTCAGTCCAGATCTCTAATGAATACTTTGTAGATATCATTCAGTCCTTGAGCACAGGTACTGCGCTGTAGGAATATAACATCACGCAGAAGAAAAACCTGGTAGTCCAAGATGCAGAGTATCAACTGATCGCAGGAAACTTATACAAAATGGGTGCAGATAGCATCTTGCAAAGATATTTGTTGGAACATGAAAGACCAAAAGTTTTAACAGAAGCCCATGAGGGAATAGCAGGAGGACATTATGCAAGTAAATCTATCGCATTGAAGGTATTTCGCGCAAGCCTATGGTGGCCAACCATTCACATAGACTCAAAGGAGTACTGCCAAATATGTGATGTCTTTCAAAGGGTTGGTAAACCTAATAGAAGAGATGAGATGCCATTATGACCATAGGTAAAATGACAGCCATTTGATAAATGGGAAATAGACTTTATGGGACCAATCAACCCACCAACAAAAAGAATAGGAGCAAGGTACATTATCACCATGAAAGAATACCTAACAAGATGGGTGGAAGCAACACCAATGAAGTATTGCGGTGTAGAAACAACAACACACTTTCTATTTGAACACGTAATCACTCGATTTGGGTGCCCAAGAGTTTTGATGAGCGACCAAGAAACATTCTTCATTAACAACACTATCAACGCTATGACTAAAGAGTTTGAAGTCCATCATCATAATAGCACACCATACCACCCACAGGAAAATGACACGGTAGAGGGATTTAACAAAATCCTTGAGAATGCATTGAAAAAGATTTGTAATGTCAACAGGGATGATTGGGACCTCAACATACCAGCAATATTGTGGGCCTATAGGACTACGTGCAAAACGTTGATAGGGAACAAGCCATTTAAACTGGTATATGGCCAAGAAGCAGTGGTGCCATTAGAATTTCTAGTACCTAGCTCGTGCATAGCAACAATTACACACATGACGGAACACGACGCAGTACAGGAGAGACTAAGTCATTTGATGACCATGGAGGAAGATTGGATACTAGCGGGGTTCCACCAACAAGTCTAGAAAGCAAGGGACAAATATTGGCATGACAGACACATCAAGAATTTTTTTTTTCAAGGAAGGATATTTAGTGCTGATGTATGACACCAAATCCATTCAACACCTAGGAAAACTCAGAATGCATTGGTTAGGACCGTATGAAGTAAAAACTATCACAGATGGGGGAGTTGTATAGTTGAAGGACTTAGCAGGTTCACAACTCAAAGGGATGATCAACGGGACACGAATGAATATGTACAAGGAAATTCGACCACCCACAACTTCAAAGTCATGGTGTAGTATTAAAAAAATTAAAAAAACGGGCGGAGCTGGGGGGTGGATATTAATCAGTACCAATAGAGGTACAATGCATAGAAAGAATAAGGAGAACACACACATAGGAACACAAAATTGGTGAGGAAAATTCCAACAGCCAGGTCAAAAGGGAAACAAGCAGGAAACGAAAAGATGATGAAAGTAGTACGAAACGACAAAGTGATGCAGAATTGAATGTCGGAAAGGATCGATGTGATGCCATATTAATCGAGCCAACTAGAGACAATGAGGGAGAGTAATGGAAATTACGAAGGAACCAGAGGTTCATTGAATCCATAATAAAGGTAGTGTCTTCAACAAGTTTCATACGATGCCCATACAAAGCACAGACGCAGAAGAAAACAATTTGTTGTGAGACTAGAGAAGAAACAAAGAGTGAGAGCGCATATAGAGCATAGAGAAAAGTTCAAAGAGGTTGCAGAAGCTGTGGATCACAACGAGCAATCGACAATCACAACTATGTCACCACCAAAACAAGCAGAGTCGACCCAACCTACCCGACACTCCAGAGTTAGAACCAGGGCATAGGTACAATCAAAGGAAGGTGAATAAAAACCACCAAATATCATCAATATAGATGAAATCCCCTCACTTGATAGGACATTGATAAACCCCAAAACCATGGTAGAAGAAATCCAACAGGAAACACTTGAGGGCATGAATGTGGATATGTCGACAGAATCACATGAGCAACAAAACCAGGGCAAAGGAACCTTGAAGGAGGTGCAACCATAGAACCCTGAAGGAGCTCCAAGATTCAATGGGATGGCTACAAAGATGGAAACAACAAGCGAGCCAGAAAAATCTCAAACAACCGTGTTAGACCACCCACCAGAAGGAATAGTGGAATATGTCACAGGCTGGTCAAAATGGTTTTTCGAAGTACGACCGATGGAGGCTGGAACCTTGAGCCAGCCACTACCAAAAAAATACAAGTAGTAGGTACCTAGGTCACCACGCAAGAAAGCCTTCATATCCCTTGTTTTTCCATGTATATCAGATGGGGTATAGGTGAAATCAAACTTGTTGGGTCATGTAGAGAAGCTAAAATACTCGGACCACAATGTAACATACATGAACAATTTCCTGGAGTTAGAAAAGAAAGTATACCTACATATTTTGGGATTAAATGTTGTTAGGGAACTGACTGATCAACCACTCTAGCGGGAAACAAGATTGGATAAAAATGGGGATTCTAGGTCTGTTAGATCTACCACACTTTGGCAGAGGAAAGTCCGCAAACAGTTGCATCAAACAATTGATGGAAGTCATACATGGAGGGGATATATGGTTGAATAATATCATCTAGATAGAATTTGATCTCATTGCACACATCATAGGGATGCAATCCCGGGGCATGAATCTTGTCCAGTATCTCGACGATAAAACAAAGGAGAAAGAACTCGCAGAAGATATGAAGAAGAAATATGGCACTGACATGGGGACACGAGGGATCATCATCAAGAGGATCAATGATGCCACGACACAAATGGCCCCAAAAATCTAGGCTTGCAAGTTGCTAAGAAAATGACGCAGGGAGGAAGTCTGGGCTAGGGTCGTCACAGTTACAACATAATGTGCCAAGGGCACCACAGTTAGTTGGGCACCTTATCTTTTGAACCTGTTTCTGGATGACTGGAAGGATGCGCAGGATCTAGATACATAATTTCATTACTCATGGATTCTCATGTTGGATTCTCATGTTGATATGTTGAATTACACATTCTTCACCACCAGACCCAAGACGAATTGTGGATTGAGGTATTTATCACTTGGTACCACGTCAGATGCCAAGAATAGGAGGATGAACGTAGTTGTATTCAAAGGATAACTTTGTGACCCGTAGGATGATATCACCGACCTCTGGAGAATAACACCACAGGTTTCCGCACACAATCGGGACAACACCAACTTCAAGGCCACTGGACATGCGATGTGGATACAGGCGTAGAAGGACCCCAACAAGTAGTGGCTACAATTGCACTACTGCATCACGGAGGGTGACATTGATATGGTTATCAAAGATTGGGAGGACGAATGGAAGATCCCAACCCTCACCCAAGAGATACTTACAAAGACAACATAAGAGGAAATAGTGCAGGAAGAAACACAGCCTCAAGAAGTCCCAATGCCCAATAAATGAAGGTCGTTCCAGACAAAAACAAAGAAGAGGAATGAGGAGACAGATAAGACAGGGACCTTAAAGGGGAAGAAGAATAATACGCACCCTACCCAAGAACAAAAAAAACAAGATGAGGCAGCAT
Organism: Picea glauca; assembly: GCA_000966675.3. NCBI lineage: Eukaryota > Viridiplantae > Streptophyta > Pinopsida > Pinales > Pinaceae > Picea > Picea glauca. Next base: position 44,472 of record JZKD02S1548104.1, read on the forward strand.
AGGGGACTACACCAAGTCCCAATCCACAAGAATCGGGCCTGACTAAGAGACCAACTACTCATATGGGGGGCGCATGCAAGAAGATGAAGGCACAGAGAAAACCTCCAGATTAAACGATCACGGAGGATGATGCTGAGATGATATCTCAAATGGTTCAGGATCATACATCTGAATACTTTGAGAATGTTGTGTACCACAACGATAGAATTCAAGAAGAGCTCGCAGACATGCAACATTTCCTCAAGCAGAACGGGAAAATGCAGGAAACAAGCAACAACATAGGAGAAGGGTCATCAATGCTACAAGTAGGAGAAGAACTTGAAGCAAGGGAGCGAGATACAGTTCACACAATACCGCATCTGAGTGAAAGATTCCACATTACACCTAGCATGTTTCTTATGGATGACATCGTGGGGTAGACACCCCTAAAGGACTTATCTCAACTCCAATTGGTATTTCCGCAGATACCATCCAAATCTCTACATAAATTACAGGTTAGCATTACCCAAGAGGTATTGTCTTGTGCACGCACAGACTTAGCCGAATTATAGTACGCAATGGAGAAGCGGGACGCGCTGGAATTAATATGTGAGTAGGCTAAGCTCGAGACCTAAGAGGAAAGGGAGCGCATGAATGGATTGGAGCAAAAAGTGGTTGAAAGTTATGAGAAGATTCCAAAGACTGCGCAGAGGGACGAACTCACAACAGTAGAAAAGATTGATCAGATTACACAAGCAATTGAAACGATATTAAGAATATACCCGAGCAAATTACACCCACCACTTGACCAATACTAAGGGAGAAAAGGAAGTAGTAGGCAACAGAGAAACTACATGAGATAGACCGAGAGGTCAGCGTAGCAACAGACTTGTTAGACAAAGAAACATAGCTTTGGACAAAGCTAGAGGAGGATCAACAAGTCCAACAGTAAGACAAGGAAGAAGAAAGGATAAACACAGCTATCCAAGACCTCAAGTAGAGAAAGAAGACAATGTCCATCACGAAGCACGTCAAAGGGGCACAGGATATGAAGAAACTATAGGCATAACTCACCACTTCGCAAAAACAGAAAAAGGAGTGTTAGACTCAAATGAAACTGCTTCAAGAGAGGGTAGTAGAAGTCATTGCATAGGAAGAGGATGCTAAGACTCATATAGCACAGACCCAGGTAGAGTGCGTAGGGTTAATCAGTGACAATATTTCATTCTAGACAGTAGATGCCCTCAAGGAAAAAACTGTGCAGGCTCAAACACAAGCAACGAAGCTCAAGGAGAAGTTCCAAAAGATCACTAGGGAGATCCAAGAAGCACACAAAGGTTAGTTGGCTCAGGGCGAGCCACATGTTAGTGTTGGGGGCCTGTTGGAAGCAGGCCAAAGCCAAAATAAAGGCAATTTTGGGAAATAAGCCATGCACAAGGAAAGAAACAACTAGAAGGAAAATCAACACGCACACATGCACAGAAGACCTAACAACGTTAGGGTTAGGGTTTTTTCAATATATGGTAATGGTTGAAGAGCCAGAAGAGTATAAATAGATATACCTAGGTCTCAGAGGGGAGGATAGTTATTAGTGTTGATTGAAGCTATGTGATTTTTTTTTATGACCTACTTTTGTAAGTTGTTTACCTAGAGTGGACTAAGGGAGGTAGATCTGGAGGTTTAGAGTGTGGACTGAGGATCCTGGTGGGATCTTGTCTACCTCATAATATATCTTAACTCGACTGTGAAGAGTTGTAAAGCCTGCAGTGTTGTAGGACAGAAGGACTATAATAAAAGAGCTAAGAGACATATCTTTGTGGATGTAGCCCAAGGGGGTTGTGAACCATGGTAACATATGTGTTATGTGATTGAATTCATGTGTGTCTTTATTGTGTTTCAGTAGATATTGATAAGATAAATGAATGAGTATTATATTTCCTGCACAAATCGTGATAACAATGTATTGTGGTAATAAGTTACAATAACATTTTCAGCATATAGTTTTCAGATATCCCACTCAATCCTAGGATGCAAGCACATGAGTATTGTAGCCACCAATTAAGACTATCTTAGGTGAGACAGTGCAGTGCACCATGTGCATTGTGTTTCCTTCTAGTTTACCGGGAAGGCTGATATTTTTAGAGGCTTTGTTGGAAACCTATACAGATATGAATCCTAGGTCACTTAATACAATCTCATACATGATAAATAGTAGAAAACCAACACATGGTATTGAACAACTTTAGTTGGTTGATGATCGGATACAGTTTGATGAGACAGTGACAAAGTGACAGAGAAAATGATAGAGAAATCAGAAGATCTTTGTGGTAGTCCATGAGTTGCAGTGAAGAAATTCGTCGACATCTGTGTGTTGCAGTATAGACAGGTCACGGATTTTTAGAGAAGTTTCGAGGAAGAATGGTATAGTTTGTTACATACATTCAGTGACATAATTTACAGTAAGAGGTTGTGATAGTGACAACTACATGTTATTTGATTAAGTGACAATGACAGGTCATCTACATTTGGTACTTATATTTTGAGGGCATTTTGATGGGGCAAGGAAGGGTGGTTGTATCCACCTTCTTGTTATAGCCAGAGAACCTAAGGGGTTGTATCCTCCTTCTATTTGGAACTAGATAATCAGGGAGTTGTAGCTTCCTTCAAGTTGGATCATGAGAATAGCGGGTTGGAGCCTTCTTCCAGTTGTAGTTGAAGAATCATAAGTTGGTGCTTCCAATGAATGTTTTCTTCTAAATATATATATGAAAAGCATTATGTGGTTTTCCCCCATTTGGGCTTCCACGTAAATACTGGTGTACTGTGCTCTTGATGTGATGTGATGTGATGTTGATGTGATGTTCATGATTATATGCTTTATGCTTATAATATATTATACATTGTTGATAAATTGTTATTGGTGATGTTAAAGAATATATAAATTGTGGTTAAAAGTGAAACAATTTCTCATTATTGATTCACCCCCCTCTTAGTAATCCAACATATTGCAGAGACTATTATATCTATCCAATTGAACCGATGGATCTCTGATATTTTCTATAATTTGGATTGCAAATTGACCATGCTTCGATACAAAAAGAATAATCAATTTATAATAAATATCAATATTTGTTTGAAAAGAATGTTGAATACTTAAAAATACTTATATTGACATACATAAATAAACACTTACAATAGATATAAGTAAAAGAAACATTATAATAATGTAAGCAAAATTACAAATTATAAGCATAGAAAACAAATGAATACATATACATGGATCGACGAAACAAAAAAAGGTATATACAAACATATTATATAATAATATTAATATACAATGTAAATAAAGTATAAGAATACCTTATAATCTTGTATCTGTGTAAGAATAACATAGTAATGGTAATATAGTGTTTAAACAAAGTTTAAGAATATACTAAAACCTTTGATTTTCATAAAAAGAGAATGATATTCATTAGTTCATGTGTTTCTTTGATTTTTACATAGTTAAATCACATCAAGGTAGTTAAACATGTGTTTCTTTGATTTTTACATAGTTAAATCACATCAAGGTAGTTAAACATAAAATACATAGTTTGTCATTTCCAAGAAAACAATGTGTTGAAATAGACTATATATTTATGAAATGCATGAGCTAAAAAATAAATGCCTCATATAGTTCGTCGATAACAAAGTAAGGAATTATGTTTAGTATTGTTCGAATAAAAGTGTATGTATGAAATATATAAGATTACAAAAGTGATTTCTAACATATATTTATGAAATGCATGAGTTACAAAAATAAATGCCTCATATACTTTGTATATAACAACATATACTTTGTATATAACAAAGTAAGGCATTATGTTTAGTACTATTTGAATAAAAGTGTATTTATGAAATATATAAGATTACAAAAGTAATTTCTAACATATCTTGTATATAAAAGGAAATGCATTATGTTAAGTAGTTTCATAAAACATGAAATATACTAAAGTGGTTTACTTTGTAGGAAAACTTGTAGTTAGTGGAATTTTTTTTTTCTTCTATTTTGGAGTCGATTTTTTTCAATGCAATAACAATGGATTGGATATGTGTGTCATTTTCAAATGTGTCTTCATGTATTAACAATTTGAATATGTATTTATTAAAAAATAGGTTGCCAAAAATCTATGCAGTCTTAATATTGTTCTCCTCCTCTATGAGTGCATATAGTTGCCTAACAGGGATTCCAATAAGGTTTTTTGTTGCTTCTTGGAATGTCGTAACATTGGTTTCCCTTGTATGGTTTTGTATTTATAAGTGGAACATGTACCTGTAATCACATTCATCAAAAATTTGCTTGCATATTTGACAATGCCAGTTTCCCTCTTCAGTAGCAGTCACCTTTTTCTTATATTGGCAGTTGTTAAAAAGAAGAGGGAAAGTAGTGTACCAACAATCATCTCTATTTATAGAAGAATGATTGCCTTGACCAAAATGAAATCTGGATGTTGATGATATCATCTGAAGCCTTCCTTTTCAATGTCAACAACATTCTTTTGAACAAAGGGGGGACCACCAGAGGCACCATGTGTAGATAAAGAGTGAGTTTTAATGGGTTGGACCTTTTTTTCATACCAAGATCTTAAAGAATGGCATTCTTTGAGGTCAATATTTATGGAAACATGAGACGTAAAAGTTGTACTAATTGATCTTCTATTAAAATCACTTGTTCTTCCCGACTTTATAGCAATGATTGGAAAGGAATTCAAAGTAGAACTTTGTTGTAGGCCATATTTATTACAAAATACCCCCCATAAGGTAAGGTCAACACTACATCCATACATTTCCTTCAATTCAAGGCTTCTCTTTTGGGTCTTAGTTCCATTATCCCTCAATATAATCGTTGACGGGATAATAGATATAGAAGAACCATGGACATTGACAACAAAGTTATTAGGTAGGGCTGATAGTTCATTTATAGGATTAAATTTGAAGTTGTTGTTTCCAATTAAATGATCGTCCTCGAGGCAAGGTTCTATTACCACGGTATTATCTAGAGTTATTTCCCAGTCATTTTCTAAATGGTTGTATTCTTTGTTTACATGTTTGATAAACCGTTTAGAGATTATGTACACTTTGCTAATTTGGATGGAAGGATGGAATTATGGTTCTTGTATATTGAAACATGGAATGTGTATCTCACTATGTTTTGGTTAATAACATCAAAGTTGAAGACTTGGCCAAGACCCTTGGAATCTGTGAAACTACGAAGGTCAAATTATGAAATTATCCTAACTTTCACTGCCCATGAATGTATGTATGCATTCAAGGAGTTCATAGGGAGTGTGTTTGGATGTGTGTCATTTGTTTTTATTGATAGAATGGAAGAATGTCGTACATTTGTCTGTTTTTGTGGAGCGTCGAGAATTTCTTCTTTCGGAGATAGCACTTAGAAATCGATAATTATAACCGACCTAGAAAAATAGATCAAATCCTATTAGTTAATTAAAAACAATTGGTACAATATTTGGGAGTGCAAAAAATGTTTATTTGTTTGTGTGTAAGAATGCATACTTTTTGTATTGGGTATATATACAAGTGAAGTTTTTAATTTGAACCAGCGAGCCATTTCAAATTTTCCCTGATGTGAAATAGTCCACAAGGCTCGAAGAAAATATGCTTTGTATGGTAGCATTTCCATCATAAAGGAGAACAAGATATATTTATGTGGAAATTTTCTTGAAGTATATAACTTGTAGGATAGGCATGAATCCTTCTTCACAATTTTGAATTCGTTTAACAAAATTTTTTGTTAAGATCAATGACATTATTTTGAAATGTTCTTTCCCCAAAATAAGCTATATGGAGGATATCACACGTTTCCTACACAAGAAATTTCACATCAAAATATAAGGACAATTATATGCAATAGATATGAATGGAATCTAAGAAATGAATTTATTGTGTATGTGATTGCTATTAGGTAACATGTTTCAATAAAAGTTAGCTCTATAAGCTTTGGTATTGTAAAATCGGTTTGATGGTGTAAACCCATGAATCAATGAGATACTATTCTAAAGCATTCTATTATCTATTGTTTATTATTTTCTAATATTAACTAAGAAGTAGAGCAAATTATTTTATTAAAATGATGTAATAAACTAATGTGTATTATGTAAATAATATTGCAAACTATAGTAATAAATCCAAATATTCATGTGTTTGACTATTTAAATAATATTACAAGTTATAGTATCAAAAGTGATATATTCTTATGTTGATACTTTGTTTGATAGAAAGGTAATAAATAATAACTATAATATAGTATGCAATATGTGGTTATCATATAATAAAGAAAATGTCATTTTAATTTAAAAATGTATGAAATTGTTTTTATAATAAATATATAACAATTACTACACATAAAGTAAAGGGATAAAGGGGAAACTATTTTGTTTAAGTAAGAATGGTAAAAAAAACATACATGTAAGAGTATCATTGTTACATAACGTTTATTGGTACATAGTTTATATGTGGAAAATATTATATGTGTTTTAAGTTTTATGAAATCATTTGATTAGTTTTAAGATATGTTTTGGAGAGAAATCAAAATAGTTGATATGTTTGTTTTATGAGATTATTTGATTAGTTTTAAGATATGTTTTGGAGAGAAATCAAAATAGTTGATATGTTTGTTTTATGAGATTATTTGATTAGTTTAAAGATATGTTTTGGAGAGAAATCAAAATAGTTGATATGTTTTGTAAAATTAATAGAAAATTTTATGCAACTATGATATGATATGTATGTTTCATCATTTGGATTGTTAAATGTGTTTATCATTTACATTTAAAATCATATCAATAAAATATGATTATTTGGATTGTTAAATGTATTTGTCATTTACATTTAAAATTATATCAATAAAATATGATTATTCATATACAAATAAGGTATTTTTTTTATATTATATGTTAAAACAATAATTATTTGAAAGTAAGATTTGTAATAAATTAAAATGAAAGTATAACTTTTCAAAAAAATAATTCCTTAAATTTATGATTTTTTTAGACTAATGAATTAAAATTAAAATACAACTTTTAAAAAAATCGTAATGAATTTTTTTTATTGTATACTATCAATTTTTTTCGTTGTATGCTTAAAAAAAATGTATGTAAATTAAAATTAAAACATAACTTTTAAAAATATCTTTATGAATTTTTTTTATTGTATATTATGATTGTTTTTGGTTGTATGCTAAAAAAGTATATCATTGTATATTATGAATTTTTTTTGGTTGTATGCTAAAAAAAAGTATATCAATATAATGAAAGAACAAATTTAAAACATAAAATGAAGTTAAATATCAACAACATATTGCATATAAAAAATCCTTTAATTTAATAGAAATAATGAATACTAGAAATTTCAAAATGCTATATATATATATATATATATAACTTGTTAAAATATTTATACACCAATTTTTATTTTTTTTGTTTGTTAATTTGTGCGAAACATGTTGGCTACGCCTGAGCCACACCAACTCTTAATATGGTTCGACAGGTTTTGAACCGGTGACTTTAACATGACGGAGTGGCTTAACAACACACTCCATCACCGACTGTCCTACACCAAATATTATTTAATCTTACTTAATATCATTGATATTATTCATATTATTCATTTTAGAATAAAAGATGAAATCGTTCAACCAATTATTCAATAAACAAATGCATTTTAATATTTAAAAAAAATTATGATCGACCCATACACATAGGTTTATACCTAGCCATACACATAGGTTTATACCTTGCCTAACACCAGGTATAATAATAAGAAACAAAAGCATTTTAATATTTAAAAACAAATTATGATCAACCCATACACATAGGTTTATACCTTGCCTAGCACTAGGTATAATAATAAGAGTATTTGCATTTTTTTTTTTAAATGTTTTTAATAAACGTTTACGTTTGCTTTCCATAAGAAATATCTTGAAGTTAATATGCTTCGGGGCTTCATTTGTGTAATGTGAGTAATTTTGATGTGCAAATCTATTTGATATACATCTAGGTTTCCATCTTTTAATATATATTTAAAGTGTAGTTCAAATGTTTTTTTTTTTTTTCAACATCATCTAAATCCAATCAAATCAAATAATTATTGATAAAATAATATTTTTTTTATTATTTAATTTTTTATTTTTGTTTCATGTTTTTAAATTCAATGATATATTTATTAATAAAATAATATTTTATTATTATTTAATCCTTTGTTTCATGTATTTAATTTTAATATATATTTAATGTTTAATATTGGTTTCGTTTAATATGTGTTTATTTTATGTGACTTTGCAATAATATGTTTGAAGAGGATATATATTAAGTTCGTCTATGTGTTTTTTTTCAGTCTCTCCACCAGCTAGGAACCACTTATTACTTGATCCATTCTAGTATAATACTTGGTGCATTTTGATAACTTCTAAAAAAAAAAAAAAAATTATATTTATTTTAAAAAATTATCACCCAACACGTCACTATTAAATGTTGAATTACCTAAAATTGTTGTAAGAGTGTAACCGCGAGGGTGATGTTTTCAGAATTTGGAATGGGAATAATTTAAAATACACACATTAAACATTTATACTACAACTAGAAATTTATATAGAATCGTTTTAAAGTCCAAAAGAAATGAAAAAAACCAATAAACAGTTACTGCTGCTGATCAGGGAAAACATAGTATAAATAAAAATTAAAATAGACAGATGTCTCTTCCACCAGATTACCAATATTGTGGAAAATAGACACGTCTCCCCGAAGTATCAGTACCAACCAAATAGCGATGTGCAACCTATCCCATTACATTACAAACCATATTAACTTTATGTAATGTATAAAAAATTATTCAATACATATAACTAAGATCAAAATTGATTCTATATATATAACTAATAATTGATAGTGTCATAATTGTTTTCACCATAATTTGAAGTTTGAAGGAGTACTGAAATCAATATATTGTTGTATTAAATAAATATTGTGTATTTCTATATATTGTTGTATTAAATAAATATTGTGTATTTCTATATATTGTTGTATTATATAAATATTGTGTATTTCTATTGGGTATATGTATGATAGTTAGAGAAGGTAAACAAACTCTTAGTTTGCACATCACATTTGTATGGACTTCATAAACACTATGCATTCTGTAAGCTATGAGATGGTGCACCGAGTATGTGAAGCACAGTGAAACATGATGTACACATGCACAATTAACTTTTGAATAGTTCACTAGTATTTCCCATGATAATACTCTATTGATAATTTTTCATGATAACACTCCAATAATGGGAAGGACTTACTTCTTTACAGTTCATCTTGTTCAAATATGCTCATGCAAATATAAATGTTATGTTCACAATTCGTTCTAGCACTCTATCACATCTAGATTCTAAGCTGTTTACATATGGATTAATTTCCATAAAATCATTTCCTTGGTTTTTAGATCCATTTTAATCACAGGAAAGGGCAAGGGCAATGGAAACACAAGATTTTAATTAACTTGTTCCAGTGAGCCAAGATATCTTGCTTTATATCTTACAGGTAGTTAGCCAAGATATCTTGCAATAAAATATTATTATTATATATAAGATATATCTATTTAATATAAAAATTATAAAAATTAATTTTTAAATTCAATTAAATTAATTATAAAATATTCAATTAAAAAAAATGAAAATATAATGAGTTATTTTTTCCTTTATATTATTATCCATGTTGTCTCACAATAATGTTATATCTAGTTCGTATTTACTTAATAGTATTTGATGTTTTCATTTTGATATATATATTTTTTAAATTTCATCTAATTTTTAACAAGAGGAGTTGCAAAGGCAAAAGTCTCTGACGAGGTTGTAATCAAGAAGGAGACCAATAAGCAGGTATCAAGAAAAATCAATATTCTCGTTTCTTTACTCAACATGTAATCAATATTCTCATTTCTTTACTCAGCATGTTGATCAATTCACTCTTCGTATTCATGATTCTTCGAATCTTGCTATTTGTGAAATAATTGTTCTCCTATACAAAATCAAAACTCAAATGCTTTATGTTCCATTCAGATTTTTCATATCCTTACAAAATAATATGTAATGTTGGAGAAGGTCTCATTGTTTCCAAACGCATCATCTCTTTAGATCTTCATAGTTAATTTGAGATTGAACTAGTTTATGAGACCACCGCCACTTTGTCGGAGTTGGTACAAAAACTCAATCACAGGACCATGGTGTTGTAGAGGAAGTAAGATCTTGTTGGACAAGGTTTATAGTTCCATACAATTATATCCATTTCATGATCATTTTGAAGTTATGGATCCATACCAATGTTGTTTGTTATCACTTATTCTTTTAGGGATTGACTATAGGACCTGGAACTATGGTGCTATAAGGTATGGTGATGTAGGATCTAGTTTTGTTGGTGTTACCTGATAGTATCTATTGAACTAACATAGTCACATCTAGACCTATTATAATGCTTTTTAGTTTCCCTATATTACCTAATCATGCATAAGAGATTTGCGTTAGAGAGTTAATATATTTTTTGTGTTGTTGAATCATTGGATGCCATTACCAAATTGTTTAAGGATATTTACGCTAGGTCGAATATAGTTGAACTGGCACATATTTTATGAAAAAAAACAACCTAAACATGTGGACACGTCAAGGCCATGACGGTAGTCCCTTGTGTTCAAGTTCACTAATGTGAATAAATTCAAAGTCAAGTTAGAAATGTCTATTGAGTTTCAGAGTCATGACTTGGTCTTGTAAAGACCAAGACATGATTCATTTAAAAAGTGTATATATGTGTTGACCAAAATTTGGTCACCTATAAATTCCCTCTCCTGGAATAATAAAAAAAGAAGATATTGGAAGATGAATATTTTTGAACTATTATATGTTCATTTCACAGTTCTCGATATTAGCTTCATCATGCATTTCATGGAATCAAAATCGGAGTCTCCATGACCAAGATACGCATACTTTTGTCCAGAAGTCTAATGAAGGTGTTACAAGAAGAAATATGAAAAATGTTCTAAGTCACCTGTTCTCTCCTCTCCTTTCCCTTCACCCCTATTCATTATCTCATTCTATACTTAGTCATATTTCTCATTGTCTCATTACTTTCATATTTCGCTTACCATTTTCCACACTTAACCATTTTCATGTTTTCCTTTCCACGTTCACATCCATTTCACTTTTCCTTTATTTTCCCATTTCCTCTTATTTTCCTTTCCATATTTCTTTATCCCATTTTCCCATTTCTTTCCTTTTCCCTTTTTCATTTCCCAAATTTCATGTAATTCCTTTATTTCCCATATATTTCTTTTACTTTTTCATATTTTCCATATTTCAAACAACCCATTATATACTTTCGAGACTTAGTTTTATTTACTATGGCTTACCGCAGGTTCATAGGTTGGTGATATTTCTTAAGAGTATTTGTTATCTCCACTACCTTCACAATGCACTTTGACTCCACCACCTTCATAATGCACCCAACTCTTTTTACTACTCTTTACTATGTAACTTCTCCAACACTTAGCCAAAATATATATGAGTTATTGCGGGTTCAGGGGTTCGCAGGTTGGTGATGCTTATTTCATGTTATATACAAGTATGTCAGACCGATTCTCAAGACTTAGAATATTTTACAACTATTTATCTCTCCTCTCCACTTCACCTACACTTAGAATTTTTCACACTCATTCCTTACTATGTATTACCGTGGGTCCGTGGTGATTTCCTCACCTACCTCTCTATTCACGTGAACCCACCATATTATTTTAATAATATTTTTTCCTATCCTAAGTTCTTTGAGGAACATATCCAAGTGACACATGGAGCTTTATTAACCAATGAGATATATCCACATGGAAGTTAATGGTGCCACATGGAAACTAATTAATGGAGACAAGTGGCAACATACAAAAAAGTGACAAATGGCATGATTTTATTGGATGACATATGGTGGATTCTTATTGGTAGATTGTTGGCCTACCGAGTGATGACATGTGGTAACATTTGGTTGGGTGACTCATCATTGTTGACTGAGCATGCAAAATTATTATTATATTCAACAATTTTTCAAGGGTTGAATCCTCCAAGCTCCATAGTCTCCTCTCTTCTTTATTTCTTGTAAAGTCTATTTTACACTTAACATTATATACCACCAAGACTCTTTTATTATCTTACATGTAGGATAATAATAATGAATAAAAGTCAAATTTCAACAAAGGAGGTCGAAATTAAATCAAGAGTCCACATTTACCAATCAAACTTGATTGATGGTGGTTGAATCATGGTCTTGCAAAGGCTATATCTTGGGATCTGGGTGTTAGAATCGTGCAAACTCTATACCGTTGGAAATTTATTTTGACACAGAATATGTTGGTACAAGTTTCAAATGTTGAAAGCTGATACATTTTTGTAAGAAATTAAAATATCAGTGAGCTGCATTTTTAATGGGCCTGCATGACAAGTCAACTTCATGAGCTCATATCTTGAGATACGAGCGACGGTTTGGGAAAAATTTATATGATTGGAAATCTAAGATGATTAAGAGAACATCATAAGTGGTTTAAATGGATAAAACATTGGTTTTCACTTCCAGAAAATTAAATTACAATCGTCCTATTTTAGTGGAGAATTAATTAAATTTAAAAAAATAAAAGTTTAATTAAAAACTTTTATTAAAAAGGGAGAGGGGCCCATTTTCAACATACACATATTAATTATGTGGGTTCATTAATGATGAATTAATGAGGCATTAATTAAATTAAATTTCTAGAAGGGAGAAACCCTAACTGCTCAAGCAATTAGAAAATATCTCCTTAAAAAGAGAAGAGAGGCTTCATAAAAAAGGTGGAAGTATTAGTATTGTCAAAAGGGTAGGGAAGAAGATCAAAGGAAGAAGAAGGTACAACCATTGATACACAATCAAGCTTCTAATCAAAAGAAATAAATCTCCATATTCTCCATATATATATATATATATATATATATATATATATATTCTTATACACCATTTCTCATAGTTTTATGCTTGAATCTTAGAGTTGGGCACAAGGTTGAGTTGTTGAGTGTTCTTCTTATATTCTTCTATGATATTTTCTTATATGATCATGGAGTATTTTCAGCCACCTATATGGTTGTCAAATATTTTGTAATGAATAACATCTTCCATAAATAAAACTCTACAAAGAATTGTTTCGGGGTTGATCTCGACTTGGCTTTGTAACCCTGTTTTCATAATATAAAATATTTGAGGTTGACCTATCAAATTCTCTTTTGATTTTGATTGCAGTACTCTATTAAAATTCTTTGAGATTATCAAATCATTCTCTCCTATGAATAATATATCGATGTATTTATATATTGTTAAGAAGATTGTGTGTGATGTTGATTAAAATTTAATTATGATGTTGAAGCCCTCCTTCAATCTTTTTTGTTGTTGCACATAAAGATTGTACTCAGGTTATTGAAGAACCATTTTATTTCATAGTCTCAATCAATAAAGATTTAGGGTTTTATTCTTATCACTCTCCTAATCCAAGATATATTATAGATATATCTTTTAGTCCAAGAGGAGTACAACCTCTCTAAAAAAAAAGGTGGACTAATGTCCTCGTGAGGTTGTCTTTTCGGTCCTGACGGATTCAAGCATCAACATTTTTGGCAACCATAATGGGGACAATTTATTTTCAAGATATTTGAGAAACCATAAATCTCAATGGCTCAAAGTTTCGAGAAGAAGATTCAAGAAAATTGTTGCTTATTTTAAGCATGGCTCACTTTTTTGTAATATAAAAAAGAAACGAGAAGCACCAAAGATTCAGGAGAATGAACTCCATGGGAAAATTAAAAAGGAAGGGCTTCATTCATGCCATAATGCTTCTTTATATTCTTCATCAAACCCATAAATGGCTTTGCAAGACTCAGCAAAAGGGAGAAATACTCAAAGAAGGAGATGATTTTATAATACCCCTTTAAATCTACCAGAAGTAGACCTTCAAATGCTCAATATTCCTATTGAAATTTTTTCTACATTATTTGGGTATGCTTCCGAAGATGTTGATCAAAACTTGATTAATTTTAAAGGTACATGTTATGATTTCAACCTCACTGAATACAATGTTACATGTAGATTATTCCTACAAAATCTATTAGAGGATGCTCTTGAATGGTATAGTTCATTAATGCCTAACTCCATTACTAGCTGGGATGTGTTAGAAGCTTCATTTGCAGAAAATTTCATCCCAAAGGTGCATTCATTTGTTTTTGATGATGTTTTAAATGTTGCTTCCCACCCATCCTCTCCCATATGGAAGCAAGATAACAAAATGCCTAATTTCTAAGAAGAATCTAATCAAAGAGTCGATGAAATTCTTAAGTCAATTCACATTGTTGAAGACGAATATGAAGCTTCCAAATTACAAGAAGAAAATTTCAGCCTCCTATATACTCCATATGAAGATATTTCAAGCAGCAAATTTGAGAATGAAACTGAGAAGCCTCCACCAAATATACAAGAAGATTTCATCCTTGTAATAGATGATGAAACATCACAAGAGAACTTGCAGAAAGAATAATTGGCTGAAGAAAAAAAATTCGAGAATAAAGAATATAGCCATTTCATAGAAGAAGAACATTGCCAAGACATCGCCAATGAAACAATAATTTTGAATGTGGAAAAATAAGAAAAAAATAATGTTTTCAAGAAAAAAATTTCTCATTTGATTGAAGATAGAAGCACTATGGGGCATCCAAGAGTAGATTATATTGAATATTGGTTCAAAAGTATTGCCAACCTGCCAATGCAAACAAGTATTTTGCACACATTGCTCGATCGCATTGTGGTACATTTTGGGCATGCTCCTGATTTATTGGTAGCAACCCCCATATTTATCTTACTGTTGGATCCCATTTCACAAGTGAACGGGATGCTCGAATGGCTCCATTGGAAATATTCATATACCTAAGGTTCCCCTTTCTTTCAAGTAAGTTAGGGTAGGTAGATCATGTATGTACATATTTTGTTTCTTCAGTTTAGTTTTGCATAATAAGGTAGTATTTACATTGAAGTTTGAAGATAACTCCATGAAAGAAGAAGAATTAAAAGAATTCAATTTGAAGATGAATCCATAGCCCAATGGATAGGGTAACTAGTGTTGATATTTTGGGGTTCTCAGCAACTCACAAGGGGTCACTGTCTCGAAGTTGGAGCCAGTTGTTGACCAACATTTGGTCACCTATATAGTCCCTCTCCTGGAATAATAATAAAAGAAAGATATTGGAAGATTAAAATTTTTGAACTATTATATGTTCATTGCATAGATCTCGGTATCATCTTCTCCATGCATTTCGCGGAATCAAAATCAGAGTCTCCATGACCAGGATACGCATACTTATGTCCAGAAGTCTAATGGAGGTGTTACAAGAAGAAATATGAAAAATGTTCTAAGTCACATGTTCTCTCCTCTCCTTTCCTTTCACCCCTATTTATTTCTCATTCTATACCTAGTCTTTTTTTCCATTGTCTCATTACTTTCATATTCCCCTTACCATTTTCCACACTTAACCATTTTTTTTTATTCATTTCCACCGTTCACATTCATTTCCCTTTTCCTTTATTTTCTCATTTCCTCTTATTTTCCTCTCCATATTTCTTTATCCCATTTTTCCATTTCTTTCCTTTTCCATTTTTCCTTTCCCAAATTTCACGTAATTCCTTTATTTCCCATATATTTCTTTTCATTTTTCATATTTTCCATATTTCACTTGACCCTTTAAATACTTTCCATACATAGTTTTATTTACTATGGCTTCCCAGTGGGTTGGTGATATTTCTTAAGATTATGTGTTATCTACGCTACCCTCACAATGCACTTTGACTTCGGCCACCTTCATAATGCACCCAACTCTTTTTACTACTCTTTAATATGTAACTTCTCCAACATTTAGCCAAAATATATATGAGTTACTACGGTTCACGGGTTGGTGAGGGTTGGCGATGTTTATTTCATGATATATGCAAGTCCTTCCGACCGATTCTCAAGACTCGGAATATTTTCCAACTATTTACCTCTCATCTCCACTTCACCTACACTTAGAAGTTTTCACGCTCATTCCTTACTATGTATTACCGTGTGTCCGTGGTGATTTCCTCACCTACCTCTCCATTCACGTAAACCCATGAACCCGCCATATTATTTTAATAATATTTTTTCCTATCCAAGCGACAGATGGAAATTTATTAACCAACGAGATATATCCACATGGAATTTAATGGTGCCACATGGCACCTAATTAATTGAGACATGTGGCAGAATAAAAAAAGTGACACATGGCGTGATTTTATTGGATGACATATGGCAGATTCTTATTGGAATATTGTTGGCCTACCGAGTGATGACATGTGGTACCATTTAGTTGGGTGACTCGTCACTACTAACTGGGCATATTGGAGGTTGACTGGGCATGCAAAATTATTATTATATTCAACAATTTTCCAAAGGGCTGAATCCTTCAAGCTACATAGCCTCCTCTCTTCTTTATTTCTTCTCAAGTGTATGTTACACTTAACATTATATACCAAAAAGACTCTTTTATTCTCTTACATGTGGGATAAGAATAATGAAGAAAATTCGAATTTCAACAAAGGGGGTCGAAATTAAATCAAAGGTCCACATTTACCAATCAAACTTGATCAATGGTGGTTGAGTCACAATCTTGCAAAGGCTATATCTTGAGCTCCGGGTGTCAGAATCGCGCAAACTATATACTGTTGGAAATTTAATTTGATGTAGAATATGTTGGTATAGGTTTCAAATGTTTAAATATAAAACCTTTTTCTAAGAAATTAAAATATCAGTCAATTGTAGTTTTAATGGACCTGTGTGACAACTCAACGTCATGAGCTCGTATCTTGAGATCTGAGAGACAGATTTGGGAAACTTTTATATAATTGGAAATATGAGACGATGAAGTGGTTTACATGGATAAAAAGTTGGTTTTCACTTCTAGAAAATTAAATTACAGGCGTCCTCTTTTAGTGGAGAATTAATTAAATTTAAAAAAATAAAAGTTTAATTAAAAACTTTTATTAAAAAGGGAGAGGGACCCATTTTCAACATACGCATATTAATGATATGAGTTAATTAATGAGGAATTAATGAGGCATTAATTAAAGGAAATTTATAGAAGGGATAAACCCTAACTGCTAAAGCAGTTAGAAAACCTCTCTTTAAAAAGAGAAGAGAGACTTCATAAAAAAGGTGGAAGAATCAGTATTGTCAAAGGGGCAAGGCAGAAGATCAGAGGAAGAAGAAGGTACAACCATGGATACACAATCAAGCTTCTAATCAAAAGAAATAAATCTCCATCTTCTCCATTTTGTTTTATATATATTCTTCAACACCACTTCTCATAGTTTTATGCTCGAATCTCAGAGTTGGGCACAAGGCTAAGTTTTTGAGTGTTCTTCTTATATTCTTCTAAGATGTTTTCTTATATGTTTAATGGAGTATTTGCAGCCACCTATATGGATGTCAAATATTTTGTAATGATTAAAATATTTCATAAATAAAACTCCACAAAGAATTGCTTCAGGGTTGATCTCGACTGTGCTTTGTAACCATGTTTTTAGAATTTAAAGTATTTGAGGTTGACCTATCAAATTCTCATTTGATATTGATTGCAGTACTCTGTTGAAATTCTTTGAGATGATCAAATAATTCTCTCCTATGAAGAATATATCAATGTATTTATATATTGTTAAGAAGATTCTGTGTGATGCTAATCACAATTTAACTATGATGTTGAAGCCCTCATTCAATATTTTATGTTGTTGCACATAAATATTGTACTCAGGTTATTGAAGAACCATTTTATTTCATAATATTGAAAGCAATAAATATTTAGGGTTTTCTTCCTAGCACTTTCATAATCGAGGATATCACAGAATATGAAGGATATTTCATATGTTAGAAGCCCCAAGTATTGTAACCATTTTCTTGCTTTGGAAAAAAGAATAACTATCATATATAAAAGGTTTTTATGTTATATAATTTTACAAGTTATAACTATGATATCAAATTAAAAGTAACTACCAAATTTGTGCATGGGCTAATCACATCGTAACATTTTAGATACACTGACAACCTCATTCCCTCAACCCACAATTCTATCCATTGGCTAATATGCATAATGCAACTAGACCAAGAAATTCATCCCTTGGCTAGTGGGAAGAGGGCCGAGGTATCTTGCCAATCATTCCGAGACATTCCATCCATGCACTAATGAGTAGTGGCAACCATTCCGGTAACACCAATATGCAATACAAAGCACCTGTAAGAATATGTATGAACTATTGCATATGTAAATAGATAAGCATCTATGTATGCAATGATTCTTATAACCAAAGTAAAAAGTGATTACTAAATGACAATTGTATTGAACCACAAATTAACTGGCCAAACCTTATCGAATTTGTACGATTGCTAATTAACTGCACTGAATTTCAAACTTTATCCTTGAAATATGGCAAACACAGTGACTTAGATAGGAAGGTACCCCATGTACCATGAGCAAGGGGCCATCTAGAGCCTCCCCTACATGTCCACACTGCCCTTGGAAATTTTAGGGTTAGAAAGGACAACCTCATCGGTAGGCTGAAAAGCTATAAAATAAAAGGACCGGAAGCACACAACACAACTAGGTCCCTAACGATCTCAACAAAACAATAACTCCCCTGCACTATCACTTGATATTTCAGATGGAGAGCAACCACTTGAGTCCGATGTTGATGTCTAGGAGTCAATCATTACTAACCTGAAGCTCGATGTTACTAGTCAGGGCCAACGAACAAACCATAATGATAAATTTGGACACTTGATACACTTTTACACTATGTGTATTCCCAAGGGGATAGTATTAGCTTAACACACATTTTTTTATGTATAACAGCTAACCACCCAACTTTTTAGCTAAGATAATGCTTGTGGCCATTGCATTTGCAACACACTATTTTTTGTATAAAATGCATGTTGATTTTCCTTAACTCAACACATGAGGTTAATGCCAATAATTTTGATTTAACCAGAATTTAAACTTGGTGTTATAAATTCAAAAAATTATGCATGCAACCTACAACTGAATTAATAATCAGAAAATTACAGCAGAAGCATCCACAGAAACAAGCAAAAAAATCCTATGGACACCAGATATAACCTGGAAACCCCAATGTGGGGAAAACCAACAAAGGAGGGGATTTATTGAGTCTTCTGGGCAAAATAATAGCAACACAATTACAGTCATTTCTGGAAATTTACAACAGCAACACAGAAATTTCTTACAGTGCATAATTTTTCCCAGCTATTGCTACCCCTTTTCTTAGTTGTACGACACTCCTAGTGCACCTCTCTAGTCTACTGAAGAGCCCAAAAAATCAACCACCAAGATGCATCATTGTACAACCTATTGTATGGTTTGTATATCCCTCATAAAGGTTGTTGTATGGCCCAGCTGCACCCAGAAATGTCAGATTGTATTTTGTTGTCCTTGCCCAGCTCCTTCAGCCCTCAATTCACCCTAAAATTTAAAGATTGATGCCTTGTTTTGCACTTGCTCAGCTGCAAAACTCAGCCACTCACTCCATCTCTAGCACCCTCCTTCAGCCCTCATGCACAATGAGAATGTTGTTTGTCCTCTCACCCTCAACCTCCTTTTATCTCCTTACAACCCCCCATTCCCTTTGATATGTGTGCCAAGCCTTGGGCTCAATGGTTGAGACTGGGGCTACTGGACCCCACTCTCCGCTAGGTGGTGCACCCCTCTTTGAATAGGGTCCCGCACTCCACTAGTATCCACCTTCATGAGGTGCGCCCTCTCTCCTTGGGCCCCACATTCCACTTAAGATGAAATTTGGTTGCAAGCCTAAGTCGGACTTAGGCTGAAATACTAAGGCTAATCTGAGTCAATTTTAAGTGTCCATCAGCATGCCTAGGACACATAGGCCTCTGCTGAGACACCTCATGAGATAAAAAACTAACAATGC
>JZKD02S1548104.1:64599-85330 GCA_000966675.3 Picea glauca
AAGTTGGGGAAGTCACAAGTTCGACTCTCTTAATCCCCTCGCAGTTAGGCTCCATAAACAGGGCCAGTGGTTTACCCCATTTACCATCCATGGACATGGGGAAGGGCTTCTCCTGATTATGGCTTGTCTTTTCTTTTCGTAATATGGTCGGGACAAATCCAATGCTGTAGTGAGTTATCACTAGCGTAGTCACGACTCACAAGTGGCTCTTTATGGGGAAAGGATGAATGATACAATGCCATGTGTATATGGTTTAATGTCACAATATGGAGCATTTCTCAGCTTATGTTCATCCATAGTACAACTACAATCTATGTGAGATTTCTTGTATGTTTTGAAGGCCTTGCAACCTCTGGTTCTCATCATGAGGATTTTGACTTGCAACCAGTGGAAACCAATGTTACTACCTGTTTGCGTTATGCATTTAAAATACTTGGCAAGTTTAAAAAATTTCATAAGATTCATTCTTTTGAAAAATTTTGGAAAGGATTTGTCAAAGAAACACATGCAATACTAAGTCACCTGACACATCCAAAAGGGGCCAAGTGTCTGTATCTGCAGTGTCCACATGAAGACACACTACGGTACATGTCGGACATGTGATCAAGTTGTGTCACAAGTGTAGGACATGTCACCAAACCCTGTCGGACACCTTCCTAAGGACGTGTCACAATTTTGAGACATGTGTCCTGTGTAAAGCATCCCGTGAGAGATAAAAAGGGTTTTATTTTGTGATTTTAGTTGTTCATTTGACTTTTGAAGAGCCCGTGATAGGTTTGTGGAGAAGATTGACATTGTTTGCATTGACTGGAAGTCATATTTCATCATGGTTGAGTTATCCACTGGCACTAAGAGGTTTGGAGGTATGATGTGCTTGAAGATAGGGGGATCAAAGAGGCCTATCTATGGTGGGAAACTCATAGGGTATCGTGCCCTATTCTACAACAGTTAGCCTTCAAGGTCCTTTCTCAGGTTACTTCATCTTCTTGTTGCGAGAGGAATTGGAGCACATATGGGAATTTGTATAGTGTGAAAAAGAGCACGATTGAGCAGTCCAAGGTAGAGACAATAGTGTATGTGCACACCAACCTTTGTCTTATTTACAGGAGGAGGCAGGAGTGGTTGAAAGGAAGGAAAAATATGTGGGATATCTTTCCTGATGATATGGGATTGGATGGCAATATTCGGTTGGCATTAGCCAACATGGATCTTAATGAACTAGTGTTAGAGCCGATCACTTTTGACGAGGACAATGAGGAGCCTCTTGATGAGTCATCCTCCACACCAGAAGATGGAGCATCAGAGCTTGGATTGGGCATAGAGGAAGAGGAGGATGGAGGACAGGACAGTGGAAGTGATGCTGATTATAACATGGAGGAGGACTATTGACACTGACAATGACTCTAATATCTATGAGATATGAGATTCCTACCTATTTTGTATTTTGGAGTGGAATTCCCTCAGCATCTATGTAATACATTTTTATTTTGATGACTTAAAGACTAAAGTTAATGAGAAATCTGCAAACTGCTATTTAGTATTTATGATTCTATTTTATGGTTCATTCACATTGGTTCTAAATTCTAATGTTACATGTATCATATCATTGTATAATTTATATCATGTATCAATATGTATATGTTCTATGTGTATGGTATTTAGACTTTGATTGATTTGTATGATGTATCATTTTTGGATTTCATGATGTATCACTGATCAATATCTACTATCAATATTTTGTCTATTTTGGTAATTTAATATATATATAAATATATATTAAATTTTAACATATAATTATATATATATATATATATATATATATATATATATATATATATATATATATATATATATATATATATAACCTGTCCCCCGTGTCCTGATTTTGGGGGTTGTCCTATCTGTATCGGATACTCGTATTCTGGTGTCCTCTGTGCCTCATGTCTTTGTGCCAGGTGACTTCAAAATATATTTCTTCTAGTTATTACTGTTACATCAAACTAATGTCAAAAGAATTACATGATACAAAAGTAAATCAGGATTAACTTAAATCCAGGGAATCATATGAACAGGCTCTTTGGAAAACAAATCTATGCAACTCACATTGTTGACCTAGAAATTATCCCTAAGATTCTCTACAGAATATCTAGAGAACATCTATGGCTAATTAAAGAAGAATGAAAACCCTTCGAAAGATACACTCACTGCTTTTTCAAGCAACCCTGAGTAGCAGGTAGACTACCCAGAATTTTTCAGGCAACAGGCTAATTGTCGGGCAGTAGACTGAGATAGTTGATCAACAAGAAAAAAGGATCTGGGCAACCCAGAAAAGGACCCATACAACAGCAGGAGGCTCCAAGAAGCCTTGGGAAAGGGTCTGAGAAGCAAGCACCAGGCCCAAGTTGCGGGTAACGAGTTCCAGGCAGAGATTCGGGCAACTGAAAAATTGTGGAGTGGCTTGCAAGTAATGGCAAGCGGGGTGACGAAAAACGAGGAGCAGGTAACTCCAAAGGTTGAGCAGCTCAGAGGGAGTCATCCTTGAAGTTCATGTGGGAAGGATCAAACTTCCAAGTCTGTCCAGAAGAAGTCATGGTTCGAGACGGCCATGCAGGATGCTCAGAAGTAGGAGGCTTCTGGGAGCATCGACAACAAGTCTTCAATGAAGGGTCCAAGCGAGATGGTAGGGATAGATTGAACTTTAGAGTGAGCAACCAATCAGGAGGATTGGATAGCATCCATGGTAGCGAAGATATAGCCACTTCTAGGTGATGGGAGTACCTTCCTCTCTAAGAGGGAATGTTGAAAGTTGTAGCATCGGACATGTACACTTCCACAAAGGCTCAGTGTGTAGCTTGCGGAATTCATCCTTGTAACCTCAAAAAAACTTAAAGAGTTCACTTTATGAGCTAAATAATTAAAGTGAATGTTCTTTTGTTAATTAAGTTAAATGCCTAAGTTAATGGCATTAGTAAATTAAGTGAGTGTTTGATTAAGTCATGACCGTTAGATCTTAAGTGAAGGTGAGAATAGATCTCATCCTTTGATCACTTTGGATATCTAGGGTTTGATTGATTTGGTCAAATATCAATGTAATAAAAGGAAGCCTAGAAGAGAGGAGAAGACACAACGATGGTACACAGAGTGAGTGAGCACTCAAGTGTGTCAGGGTAGGGGCCAAGGAAAGGGTGCAAAGGGGAAGCTAGGGAGATAGTAGCTAGGTGGGCTAGGCTATCAACTGCAATTCTATTTCCTCAGAAGGTCCATTATCCCAGGACGAGAGCCCTAATTTTATAGCAATAAAATCATCACAGAACTGGTTTTCCCGCGAGGGTTTTTCCATGGGTTGGTTACTCAAATATCATGTGCAAATGTTTTATGGTTTCCTGATTTATCATGTGTGGAATATTTGTTTGTTAAGAACCTAGTTGTATTGTGATTCAGTAAAATTTGTTTTGCTTGGAATTACCAATAGGGTGCTAGGTTCAGAAAATTAACAGAGCTATCAGAGGGTTTCAGCAGGTGTCATGCCCAAGTGTATTAAGTTATTGAAAAGATCCAAACCTGTGATAGGCTATAAGGTGTGATGTCCTAAGTCCTCTACTGATTGGCATGTGGTTGTGTTCCTGATAGAGGCAATTTGCACCTGTGATAGATCACTGATCTGATTTGTTTTCCCATTGACTGTTTGGTATAATTGTGTTACGGGAGTTTCATAACAAAAGGGTGGCCAAGCAGAACAAAAGGGTGGCCAAGGAAAAGAAAAACGTTCTAGATTCAGTGAAGGACCATCTGATCCATCACATCACAGAAAATAAATCAGCTAAGGAGATGTTTGATGCCCTGATCAATTTGTACCAGAGTGAGAATATTAACCGAACCAAAGTGAGAATATTAACTGAAAGATGCTACTAAATAACAAAATCACCAACAATCGCAAAAGTGACATGAATATAGTGGCCACCTACTTGATGAATATCACTAAGTTGAGATATCAACTTATTTCTATCAAGATGAAGGTGGAGGATAAGAGTTTCATCAAACCTGAGCACACGAAAATATGCTAACAAAATCTTAAAACATAATAAATCAATGACACACAGTGCACAAGATATTTACCCTAGAAACCATGAATTAGGAAAACCAAAAAACTCAAATCCACACCTCTCTCTATGATTGTAATAACTAAATTATTCACAATAGTATTTAGATGTTCTATAGAATCAATAAGCCCTAATCTAGTAACTACAATTAGATTAAAACCCTAATCTTTTAAACATAATAGATTACAATGGGTTGAAACCATTGGCCAAAAAAGTACAAAAGTGGACCAAAACCAGACCCAAAAATTAGGGGAAGGGTAATCAGCAGCATCAAAAGAAATTCGCAAGGAATGCAGAAGATTTTGTAGGAGTTGATGGGTTAGCACTCAAAGTTGAGACAGTGTTCTCCATGGTTTCATGCATTTACACTAACATTGTTTCTAGTGTAGTGTGGTATGTGGACAGTGGAGCATATAGGCACGTGACCTTCAACAAGAAGGTGTTCAACAGACTTTGGGAGCAAGACACCAACATGCAAGTGGAACTTGTTCCTGGTTTAACTAAGAATATGCTTTCAATGTAGGCCATGACAAATCAGGGATGTGTCTATAATGTTCCTGACTTGGCTAGTCTAGGAAACTCTGCTAATGTGTGTGTAGGATTAATTGTTTACATCATATATATGATCATACAAATAACAAATGCGACAAAAGACTGCAAAGTTTATATTATGATATCTCTACGGAGTACAAATGTCGAATGCGGCTAAATAAAATGAATCACATGGCTAGATTAGATGACAAAAGGATCTTAGTCAAAATATAATAAGCAAACTAAATGATAATACCCGATAATAAATGAGCAGTGCAGGATCAATGGACGAGCTGGAACTATGGCAGCTCATACTGTAACTGCTGAAAGTCCAAAAAGTTTGCCCCAGTAGCTAAACCTCTAAAAATGGCCCAGAAACTGTCCCAAATGGTGCACCCTGCTCTAGATCTCAGTCCTAGTCACTAACCGGCCCCTCTACTACTGTGTCTCGTCCCCGGATGGATCCCCCTGGGGGAATGCGCCCCTCTCTCACTGCAAAACTATGCCCTAGTGATCCAATTGTCAGAATCAATTGATATGTGTCCCAAAATGATCAAATTGGCCTACTATGAAATGGGTCGGAAGGGTTTCCCTGGATCCGATCTGATTGTCACTCGGGAACCCCGAATGTGTCTGCCCAAAGTGTTGCACTCCCAAGTCTGGAAAATGTGCCCCAAATGATTCCTCCATCAAAATCTGACGAGGAACAGGGGAAAAGATGTGCCTTTCCTTCCTCTCAACTGGGTCGAAGGAGAATCTCTTAAATCTCCCTAGATGGGAAAAGTCAATCCACTGAACCTCCTCAGAAGTTGCGCCATCACCTTGAATAAGTGTGCCCCTACTATTGGAACCTGTGTAACTATTGTTGAAGAATGATGGAAGACCTAGATGATCTTCCTGGTGACTAGGGTGTGTCTCTCACCACCGAAATCATCCAACTGGTGTCTTCCTCCTCAAATCCACTAAACTATCTCTCTTGAGATGCGCCTCTCTCCTCAATGACAAGTCAAAATCTACATAATAATGAATTAGGTTGTTTTTCCCTTCCTTTATAGCTTCCCAAAACCCTAATTCGTTGTTGACCTTTTCCCTCCCAGTGAATTTTACTTTATTTTATTATTCCTTGATTAAATCACTTAATTAATTAATTAATTAACCATTTAACCTCTAAAAAGTGATTTATCCATCCTTATAGCTTCTCAGGCCACTGAAAGACACTTCTCATCATCTTATCCTATAATTCTCTTCTTCCCGATTTTGATGAGCTATTACACTAAGAGGTTTCTCCAATTAATAAGCCCATTATGACCTTCTTAATGAATTTAATTAAGATATGACCCATAATAACTCAAAATTATGGAAATTGTTGGAATGCAATGGAACCAAAGCCAAGTTGTGCGGAATGGATCCTGATGATGAACGATGCAAGTCAAGCCCAATAAAACCTTTCAATATATCTCGAACTCTCTATCACCCCTATCTGGCTACTCTGGTAGGCATAACACTATGTGATGTTATAATGTTCCAAAATGGGGACATTACAGTCCTCCCTGCCGGAATATTGCTTGTCCTCAAGCAATAATTGAATCCAACTACATATGATACCAGGGTCCCATATCCACCCATGTGACACAAAGTAGACTCCCCTGAAGATGTGGCCTCTCCAAGTGCTCACCACACATGAGACCCACATGCTCCTAATGAGTAGAATGATCAATGGTCCAAGAATCTTAGTCAACTTTCCGAGCAACCACTCTACTCGAAACTCAACTCCATCAAACGTTGAACTATGAAGCACTCCAATCCCTGGATCCCATATTAGAATGTGAACTGCAATGCCTCGTGAAATATAGTCTTGTAACATATCAATACCATGAGTCTTATGCAAATAACACAAGGTCTCAACCCAAAATAAGTTTTTCCTCCAAGACCATACCAACCCGAACACATCCTCCACCAAATGAACATGTTGTTTCCATAGTGAGGTACTACAAGACCTCAATGAATCAACAACAAGTGACATGCTCCCCCCAATATTCAAGGTTACTGGAAAGTCAAAGTGACTTCCTCCTACAAAGATCGACTCATCTCCATCAGTCAATGAAATGCCCAGCCTCGTAATCTCAGGGTCCCATGCTAGCCCCTGACAGGGACCATCACATGGATGCTGCATTACTCTGATCATGATTGTCTGCTCAAAATTTACATATTGGATACCTCACTTTTGGATCCTCATGCCAAAATACCTGTGAAAATATGACCTATTGTCAAGATGTTGAACCTGTAAAGGTATCTTTGTGGAATCATCATCTGCCCAACCACCACCATACTCGATCATGAGTATCAATAGGGAGAACGTGTCCTGCCACATAGAACAAGTCCCTGCAAGCCCTCTCAAAACCATCCAAGAGTGAAGTATATTGCTCTCGGGCACAACCTGGGCCATCATAAGATGAAACAAACCACTAACCAAATGGACTCCCGAATCCCATGGAAAAATTGAAAGTTCATCACTTCCAATCCCCACTAACTGCTCATGTGTCATACTGATAATTGTCGGAAGCCCTCCATCCTCATCCCAATGAGAATCTGAATCTGTGTCACCCTCCGAGATATCTTTTATCCCATGGCCTAAGATGCTCACCATCACGCCCAAGGTCTCAACTATCTGTCTCTGATGATCCACCCCCATCCTGCTGTATGCAATAAAGACACTCCTATCAGGTGGTCTCGGCATACCAACTCTCCATGCCCCCTGCCATTGTCTATCTCCCCCTATGTTGTTGCCAATGATGAAAGTATCGGGAAAAGCTAACAGAAACATCTATAACCGACTGTAGGACTGGAAAGTATCATATGCATTGCTCAATCCCCGGGATTGGACCAAAATCTCATCCACTAGCACCCATGGTGAATAATCTTCTAAACTCCGACTATCGGATACAACAATATATAACTCCACAAATCGTTGGTCAATCACTCTCCCTCCATCATCACTCAGACAGTTGTTGCTACTGTGAAGGTGATCTCCCAAAACTATGTGTTGTTGCAAGGGAGAGGAATATCCATGCTCCACTAGGTGTGTCTCCTCCCTGCAATCCAATGCATCCCCATGAATCCCACTGTACATCTCTCTCATCATCATATGTCCAAGGTGTACTATCGGATCAACCTTTGTGTAGATATCAACCAATCCTGGAACACAAATGAAAATATCCTCGTAACTTCCCTTGGCTCTAGAATCCTCATGTGTATGTGTATGACTGATTGTCTCAGAACTACCCATGAATGGTGGCCCCTGTGACACCTGTACATCCTCCAGCAATGTAACTGAGGAACATATCTAAGTCTCTGTCGAGATAGATATAGTTTATCTCTGACCAATCTCCTCAAGGAGCTCATCTAATCTAGTCTCTGATTCTTAAAGAGTTGTCTGTGTGCCTTCCAATAATCCTCGTGTGCTCACCAACTCATGAGTAAGTTGGTCCACCTCCAACTCCTGCTCCCTCAAGGCCCTGCGATACATATCGCCAACCTCCAATAGGTAATATTTTTCCATCAACAACTACTGGTAGTCGGCCCTCATCATAGTTACTCTTTCTCTGAGAGTATGAAAGTCATCCATGGAAAATCCTCCATCTGAACTATCATGTGCCATCGATGCCCTCCAACAACAATCTACGACCAATGCGTGTATCATCCATGCATCGAGTGGCTTCCATGATCATGTCCTCACTGACTCTCAACTAACTCATCTAGTGTCATGACCCCTAATCACAGTCTCGCTGAGGTGCTACATCATGCCCCTCACTGTTAGTGTCAAAAACGAAATCCCCAACAACACACTCCTCAAAATATAAGGCACTGAACTGCCCATTGTCCATTGCACTACTGAGTCCTCCTGTATTCCACTGCACACCATCACCAACTTCTACCCTCATCTGAATCACATTGTATCCTATATGGGTAGTTGTATCCTCCTGTGTGCTCACTCTGCTAATGTCATCTGCACCCGGATCCCATACAGATGTGTCTAGACATGAGATATGGTCATCCCGACCCATGCAAAGTGCACCCTCATCACTGTGGATTGGTCCTCAAAGTGAGTATCCTATCAAACTGCCAGTCTCCACAACCTGATCTAACAATGGAATCTCCAAAAGAAGTGACTCCCTCTCCCCATACTGGTAGGTACGTGTAAGGTCAATTGTCTCCAAGTCATGTCTCTCCTTCTGGGTCTACATATCCATATGTCCCTAGTGTACAATCCTCACACAAGGCTCCTCTACCATATCAGGAATTTCATTGATATCCTCATGTGTCGTGGCTATCATAGGTGTCCGAAAAGATAAAGAATGTGTCATTGTCATCATAGAAAGCTCATCATCCTCCATACATGACTTCCTGGAAGCGATGTCTATACCCAAGGGTTGGTCATCCAACCACCTAATCTCATCACGTTTAAGTGCCCACACATATGAATCCTCACACATGCCATCACTATGATGAAGTGTTGAAGTCTCAACACTACCTGGTAGGGAAGATGAAGAATGTGCACTATCATCATGTCCATCCAACTATCCCTCAGATGCGTAGGAGTCACTAGCCTCATCCAACTGCTCTAAATAGGCATCTGTGGTTTCATTCTCATGCACCTCCTCATCCTCACTGTCATAGTGTACCTCAACAATGTGCACCTTCCCCTTCTTGTGCCCTGATAGTTGGGGTTCATACCACTCAAGATGTGTGATGGTGCAAAAATCCTTGAATGGCATGTCTACATGAAATTTTATGCCAAGCTCCTAATACCGTCTCAAACAATTTGCAAACTCCTCATTAGCTCCATTGATCCTTGTATAGTTTTGAAGGGTTTCCATATCCTGTTGCAACTGTTGTCGCCTCTGTGCAAGCATCTTACGAATATCCCTCACGCTATCCTCCATATCTGATCTGAACTTTCCTCCCTACTACGACATCTAGAGGTATAAGTGTAAGTTATCACCGCTAAATTTTAATGGACATAATCTAACATAACTCCTCACTAATTTCCCCCATAGGCTAATAGGAAAACCCGCTTTTATACCACTATAATGTTCTTGACTTGGCTAGTCCAAGAAACTCTTCTAATGTGTGTGTAGGATTAATTTTTTACATCATATATATGATCATACAAATAACAAATGCGACAAAACACTACAAACTTTATATTATGATATCTCTGCAGAGTACAAATGTCGAATGCGGCTAAATAAAATGAATCACTCGGCCAAATCAAATGACAAAAGGATCTTATCCAGAATACAATAATAAAACTAAATGATGATACCTGATAATAGATGAGCATTGCAGGATCAATGAATGAGCTGGAACTATGGCATCTCGAACGGTAACTACTGAAAGTGCAGAAAGTTCGCCCTAGTGGCTAAACCTCTCGGAATTGCCTAGAAATTGTCCCAAATGGTGCGCTCTGCTCTATCTGTCAGTCCTGGTCACTGACCAACCCCTCTGTTGGTGTGTCTCGACCCCGGATGGATCCCCCTGGGGGAATGTGCCCCTCTCTCACTGGAAAACTGCACCCTAGTGATTCCACCATCAGAATCAACTGAGATGTGTCTCAAAATGATCTCCTTGGCCTACTGTGAAATGGGTCGAAAGGGTTTCCCTGGATCTGATATGATGATCGCTCGGGAACCCTAAATGTGTCCACCCAAAGTGTCGCACTCCCAAGTCTGGAAAATTCACCTTAGATGATTAATCTGTCGAAATCTAACGAGGAACTAGGGAAAATATGTTCTTTGCCTTCCTCTCAACTGGGTCGGAGGGGAATCTCTGAACTCTCCCTAGATGGGACAAGTCAATCCACTGAACCTCCTCAAAAGTTGTGCCCTCACCCTGAATAAGTGCACCCCTGCTGCTGGAACCTGTGTAACTGCTGCTGAAGAATGATGGAAGACCTAGATGATCTTCCCAGTGACTAGGGTGTGTCTCTCAACATAGAAATCATCCAATTGGTGTCTTCCTCCTGGAATCCACTAAACTATCTCTCCTGAGATGCGCCTCTCTTCTCAATGACAAGTCAAAATATACATAATAATGAATTAGGTTCCTTTTCCCTTCCTTTATAGCTTCCCGAAACCCTAATTTGTTGTTGACCTTTTCCCTCCAAGTGACTTTTACTTTATTTTATTATTCCTTGATTAAATCACTTAATTAATTAACCATTTAACCTCTAAAAAGTGATTTATCCATCCTTATGGCTTCTCTAGCCACTGAAAGTCACTTCTCATCATCTAATCCTGTAATGCTCTTCTTCCCGATTCCGATGAGCTTTTACACTAAGAGGTTTCTCCAAGTAATATGATCATTATGACCTTCTTAGTGAATTTAATTAAGATATGACCCATAATAACTCAAAATTATGGAAATCATTGTGTGGAATGGATCTTGATGATGAGCAATGCAAGTCATGCCCAAAAAACCCCCTCAATATCTCTCAAACTCTTTTTCACCCCTATCTGGCTACTCTGGTAGGCATAACACTCTATAATGTTATAATGTTCCAAAATGAGAACATTATAGTGTCAATGAGTTTGACAATCAATAAGTTATTATCAAAGATCATAGCTAGGTGTTAGTTTTTGGGTAGCCCAGACATGTACTTCCACATTAGTAGTGCCTAGCATGCATAGGTGTCTAAGTGACACTCTCTAGATATTTTCACTTTATAATTGCATTTATAAGCTTAATGTGGCTTTTATTTAATGACTTAAGTGACTTTTTTATAAAGTTAAGTGACTTAAGTGATTTAAGTCACAATCGTCGATCTTGGGAATGCAAGATTTAATCTTGACCGTTGAGATCGTAGGGTTAGGTATTTGTTCATTAAGAGATTATAAAAGCATATCTAAGGAGAGTGAGAGGCACACATTGACCTGAGAGGAAGAGGGTGATTTGGTTGAGGAAGAGAGTGATTTTGTAGCTGGAGGAAAGGCAATGTTTTTGGGCCGAAAAAGCAAAGCCGAAAAGCAAGTCCGAAAAAGTTGTGCAAAAAATTAGGGCCAAAAAAGTTGAGTGAAAAAGCAGGGTCGTACAGACTAAGTTTTCTAGGCTATAAGAAATTTTTGAATTGGTTGTTGTAATTATTTTCTTCCTCTGAAGCCAATAAAATCCTCTCATTTATTGGTTTTCCCTTCGGGGGTTTTCCAGGGTCATTGCCTAGAAATATGTGTTCAAATGTGTTTGTTGTTTATGATTTCGCTGTGCATTTTTTGGTTAAAACTTAGCTGTAAATTTTCTGCATAGTTTACATAATTTATATTAGCAGTGGATTAAATTCTGAGTTGTTAAATTATTGGCATAAAATTTATGATTGTTTAGTTTCAAGAAATTAACATGGTATCAGAGCTAGGACTTTGAAGAGTTGCACTGAAGACTTTAGCACAAGGATTTGAATGGATTGCAAGGGTTTTTACTCGGATATAAGAAGGTCAAAGTATTGTTGGTCAGTTGGACAAGGATGGTTACTGGATTGAGGTTTGAGGACAGGTTGGACAGGGCTACGAATTTTAGCCCATGGAAAGAGCAGATTACATTGTTGTTGGAGGAAAACAAAATTTGGAACATTGTGGAGAAAACCTAGGTTGTTCCCATACATACAACACTTTTGGCAACCTACAACAAGAAAAATGTGAAATCCAAATGGATGCTCTTGGGTGTTGTGAAGGACCATAGCATACCTCATGTGTCCGAAAAAAAAAATTCCTATGAGATGTGGGAGGCTCTGACAATGCTTTATCAGAGTGGGAACCAAAAAAGGAATATGGTACTGAGGGAGAAACTTAGGAGAACCAAGATGTCCAAGACTGACACAATGGAATCGTATCACACTGGGATATCATAGGTTTTTGATGAGTTAATAGTTGTTGGAGAGGTAGTCAAAGATGAACTTGTGAGGACAACTCTGAATGGGTTCTCATAGAAGTGGGCTCTGTTCATGAAGGGAGTTGTGGCATGAGAACATCTCCTTGACTAGTAGAGGTTGTGGGATGAATTCTCTCAGGAGGAAACTCGAGAGGAATCTCTTCAAGCAAATCTGAATAAGAGTGATGAAGACGAGGATAATGTTGCTCTTCATGTGAAGAATGGTAGGGGAGATGGAAAGGACATGAGCAAAGTGAAATGATTTGCATGTCATAAGACTGACCATTAGGCAACCCACTATCCAAACAAGAAGAAGAGCAAGAAGGAGACACAGGTAGCAGCGTCAGTGTCAAATGAGATCGATGATTTTGTTGAGATGTTTGATGTAATATCCCCAATAAAGATAAACTGGGATATTATGTTTGTTGTCAATTATATGGTGTTTCTGGTTGAATGATTTCATCAAACAGTTTTCATTATATAGGTTCTTAGTGTTGTAAAATGCATAACAACTTTCTACAAACAATTTGTTTGCAATTATCACCTCACTATAATCAAACACAATACATGCAAAATATGAGAAACAACATTGACATTATTTTATTATGGATGGAACACAACCAAAATAGGTTCCTAATGGTTGCCACAACACTTGCAACATATCAACAAACACCACAAAACTTAAATCAAAACCTGGATATTTCCATTGTCTCTACATAAAGGTAATGCCAAATTGTTCCAAGGCTCACCAAGCCTCAAACCCTCATCCAAGATTGTCATCCAACTTCAATATACCCTCCTCGTTCTAAGGGATAGCCACATGGCCCGTCCTCTACTATCCATGGCTGCAAAAGAACTCACGATCGCTTCCAACTCCTCACTGCCCCTGCGAAATGGTGAATCAACACCCTCAGAATGCCTCTAGCAGCCTGCCCAACCACACAGTCTACAATAAAGGGGAGGTGGATCCCTCAAGACACCACAATGGCCCCCCCTCTTAAGTGCCATGAGGCTTCAGTCAGAGACAAGGCTCTGATACCATGTTGAATTCTACTAACTTAGCACACGACAATTAATTCCAAGAAAAACAAATTTACTGAACTAAAGAGCAACAAGGTTACTCAACAAAAGATAAACAAAACTTGGAGGCCTAAAACACAGAAACCATTCAC
Source organism: Picea glauca (assembly GCA_000966675.3). Classification (NCBI taxonomy): domain Eukaryota; kingdom Viridiplantae; phylum Streptophyta; class Pinopsida; order Pinales; family Pinaceae; genus Picea; species Picea glauca. The sequence goes on from JZKD02S1548104.1 coordinate 78,323, forward strand.
ACATTTGCACATGAGATTCGGTTAAACACCCTTAGAAAAACCCTCGCGGGAAAACTAGTTTTGAAATTGATTTTATTAATAAAATCCTCGAGCTCCCATCCTGGGATAATGGCTTATCAGAGGAATTACAATGTTTTAGCTCATAGCCTAGTCCACCTGGTTTCTATATCCATTGTTTCCCCCTTCACCCTTTCCTCATCCCTACCCACTCAGGCACAAGTACATGAGAAAGACTCCCTCTTGCTCCTATGCGCTCATTATGTACCTCTCACTCTCCTTAGATCTACTTTTATAATCCCCTAATGATTAAAACCCTAACCCTAGATCTCAATGGATAAGATTAGATATTGGATCTCACGATCTAACTGTCACGACTTAATCTTTCATTCAAATGACTTAAATCACTAAATTCAGTCAACTTTATAAAAAGTCACTTTAAGTCATTAAATAAAAAGCCTATCTAGAGAGTGTCGCTCAAACACCTCCACATGCCAAGCACCGCCAATGTGGATGTACCTGTCCAATCTACCCCAAAAGCTAACAAATGTTTAAGTAATTAATAAATTTATTTTACTTAATGTCAATTAGAAACATAACTCTTCCTAGCTCAGTGACATTAAATAAATCCCCTCGACTCCCTTTCCTTAACTGACTATAGCCTACGAGAGTCATATAGGCTACTAAGTCATCCTCTGTCACTATCAAGCGGAAGGGGACATCACATTTGAGAAGGAATTTTCTCTTGTGTCTTGTCTTTTAGGCAGTGGTAGTGCGAAGCTTGGGGACATTGGACCATGGATTGTGGACAATGGTTCATCTCGCCATATGACGGGAATGAGGTCGATGTTCCAAAAATCCTCGAAAGAGAAGTGTCACGGAAGCTTCTATTATATGTGTGTGTGTGTGTGTGTGTGTGTAAAAATAAGCAACCTAAAATTCTGTCAAACACTTAGCAACCTAGAGATAATTGTCTTCATAAATTTCAGAAATGCATAACCTCACATTCAAAAATTTCCATAAGCAGAAATACACATTGCTAAGAAAAATAGCAGCAGAAATAACACAGTGGACAACAACCCATAACACCCAGAAGTTTAGGAAAATGCCAAGGAAAACCCCAATGTGCGAAAACCCAATGAGAGAGAGAGAGATCTTATTATTATGCTTCAAGAAAGTAAAAAACAACAACAAAACCACATTTCCAGCCAAGGAAAATACCTCACAACACCAAATCTATCCCACATAAATCTACCTTGTTTTCCATGCCAAAACCGTACTGTTTGTTGAAATTACTAAGACAACTGAGAGGGTGGGGGGGGGGGTGAATCATTTGTTACTATGCTTAAACAATTTATGACTATTCAAATAATTTTTAATCTCTTTCAAGTGACCATCAATATTATACAAGATATGAACAACATAATTAATGAACATCAATCACACATAAGATATACACAGAGACAGATTTTCACGAGGAAACCCATAAAGGGAGAAAACCTCTTCTTCTTCGAATGATAGGTAGTCTTTTAAGTTTTGTACATCATCTATCTTTGAGAACCAACTCAATGTGAGGCTACTACCTTTGTTTTACAAGCTCCAACTTATTGAGAGCACCAACTCTTTCATTTCTCTAGCACCCACTAGAAGGAAGCATCAACTCCCTAAATGTTCCATCACCAACTGGACTTATACAAGCACCAACTTGCATATAGAAAACTCTATGTTTTCCCGAGCACCACCCTGCCACCCTGTTTTTCTAGCCACAACTAGATGGAAGATACAACTTCCAATATTCAAGCACCAACTTGAATATCATAGGACCACAGTCCTCCATAGCACCACCCAACCTCCTTGATTATAAATAAATGAATGAATAACCATCAGTAAAGATATATCAATTCTTACCACTTCTCCTCTATTCTGCAATTCTTCTCTGCTTCATTATACTTCTGCTTTGTTCATGTTTTGTTTATCATTTCTGAGTTTGATCTCACACTATGAATTCTGCGATTTTCCTTTCTCCCAATTTACTTCATTTTTTCAGTCAGAGAAGCTAACCATACACATTCACTGCATGTCTCTTTTTATCCACACCAAACTCTTCAGTTACACCTCAAATCTCCTTGGGAAAAAATGCCTCACCAACTAAATCGCCAACCGTTAAAGAATCATGATTCAGTTCATCTAATTGAAGTGCAACTGAATAGTTAATCATGAGGTGGAGCAGTATCCCTTCGATTAGATTCCCAATTCACCAACACCATTGGAATACATCCGCAGGATCTCACGTTTATCCCATGTGCCCACTGGTTGTGACCGTAGGCTAAACAAAAAGTGATTTCACATTTCGCATTTCAGATATCTTGTGGTGAGTCTTGTCAACTTTCCATGTCACGATCTTCGAAAATAGGGCTTATCAATTAGTACCTTCCCTTTTCGTGACCACCGGAGATGACCACTGGATACACCAACAGGTCCTATGCAATTTCGCGAATTTTGTTGCGATTTACTCTGACTCTTCCAACTCTCGATCACAAAATGGAGCCTTGAAACTTGCAAGATCCTTCCTTCACGTGCCCACAGCTGTGACCAAACGCTTATCCATAAAGCGCTTTCGCGACTCACAATTTTGGGAATCCTGCGATGAGGCATCTCGACTCTCCATGTCATGATCACCGAAACTCCAAAATGGAGCTTAGCATTACTAGCTTCTTCCCCTCACGTGACCACCGGTGGTAACCACAGGCTACGCCAAAAGGAGCTTCGTGATTTTTCTGTGAGTCTCCTTGACTCCTCCAACTCCCGATATCCGAAACTTCGAAATGGAACTAGATCAACGATCCATGCTCTCCCTTGATGAAGGACTCAGATTGAATCATGGTTTCACGTTTCATGATTTCAAAGGATAGAACTCCTCCTTCCTTTGAATTTCTAGTCAGCGAAAAACTAACCTCTCGCCACGTGTAGTCTGCATCCAACAATCAGGAATGTTTATCACAATTTCACATATTGCAAGTTTGATGGGTTAGAGCACCTTCTCCTTTTGGATTTCTCGATCTGCGAAACTCTAAAATAGAGCCTTTTTCATGCCCTAATATTTCGCCACATGTCCTTGGATCAACGGTCCTCCTGCTTTTGGGACTATGTAAGCCCACTTCATCTTGTACTTAAATATTGTGCTCCTTCTTCTAGATTCGACGATGGTCAGTCTTTCAACTCATATCTGACGCTAGAGATCTGTTCTCCTCTTCTACGCGCTCCTCCTGTATTAATTCAGATCTGACGACCATCGGGAATTCGGGATGGGTGATCCAACGATCCTTGTTGCTCCTCCTCCTGAGCTTATGCTTTTGATCTTCCCATTCCATCATCGTTGCGCTACTGGTATTGCCACTTTCTCTCATTTGTCATCGTAGAGTTGAGCTTTCCATCAATGACAAAAAAATACTATGCCTTCTGTCCATAATAAATATGCCAACACTCTTGTGTGGCCTCCTCCATACCTCGTTTTCCATGCCCACATTCAACTGTACGGATTGTTCTGTATGGCCCAGAAACAACGAACAAAAAACATAAATTCACCTTGAAATCTATGCCCAAGGCTGCCTCGATTTTCATGCCAAATCCGTACGGCTGTATGGATCCGTACAGTACGGCCTCCCACAGTAGAAAAATATTTTTCCCCAAAACTCATAGAAAAATATTTCTCGAGATTTGTGCCCTCCTTCCTTGGAAAATGTGTACTCCTTCCTTGAAAAATGTGCCCTCTTTTCTGCTCACTTTTTCTTTCAAGCATGCTCAAAAAATCTCTCTAAATCTCCTCCCGATGTCCTCTCAACATGTCTTGCACACTACCCAATGCATTCTTTTATAATCTAAAAATGACATTTTCCCCCCAAAGTGCCTTTTCACCTTCCCCAACCCTAGATCCAAAGGCCAAGATTAGATCTTGCCTTTTTCAAGATCAAGGGTCATGATCCATTCCCTCCAAAATGAATCACTTGAAAATTAAAGTGATTTCACTTTATTACATAAGTGCTTTATGAAAATAAAGTCACTTTAAAAATAGAAGGTACACTTTATTAAAAAGTTACTTTAATAAAAGAACCACTTAAAACAACTTTATAAAAACTATTACAAAGTTAAGTGTCTGGTAGTGTAAACTATTACAAGACAAAACATGTGGAGTACCTCCCGAGCTAAAAATTAACACTCCCTCTTAGCGAGGGAGGCACTTTTGGTATCACCACCAGAATTTGTCTCCATCTCATCAACTGCCATATCTACTCCCTCTGTACCAGAAGTCTCTTCTCCCTCTGAACATGAAGCCACTACTCCCACTGCACTGGAAGCCTATGTTGCTACCTCTAACTAAAGACATGCTCCTAGGAGACTGCACACTCTCCTGAGCATCCAACTGTGTCGTCTCATGCCTGTTGAGTCCCTTGAGAGTCTCGGAAGAAGACTGAGTGCCATGTATCAAATCTCTCTCTCGTGCTACCTACCAACTCTTCGACGCAGAATCTGAGTCCAGAAATCCACTAGACCCCAACACAGGTCTACCCAACAACCTATACAAGCCCTCATACTTGACACCAAGAATTACTGTTGTGTCAGCAGTTGCTCCCACATGATACAAAAACACATGTCCACTATTAAAATCAACTCCAAAACCACTCTCATCCAAAGCTGACACTAAGAGAAAATTAATTGTCAACTCTAGAAAGTATAACACCTCGCCAACCTCCAAAATACCTCCTGACTCTAGTTGGAATCTCATCCTTCCAACCTCCTTTACTGCAAGTTGTGGGTCGTCTCCACAATTCACTCTATAGTCTAAGTCTATCTCTGTAAGATCAAGGAAAACTGACCTCAACCCATTCATGTGTCGAGAAGCACCATAGTCCACAAACCAAGACTCAATGTCCTCATACACTAGGCATCCATTTCCCATGGGACCAACCATGAGAGAGAACTCCTTCTCAAATCTCTGAGAAAACTCTGCAACTTCTGTTGAAGCTGACACCTCTGGTTCTGGTTTCTTCTTCTTATTATTTAGACATTGACTAGCATAGTGGCCAATCTTGTGGCATGCAAAGCATTTCACCTTGCTTATGTCCTTCTTATTTCCCTTTACCACAAGAGAAACGTTCTTGTCTTCTGCACAATCCAATGCCTTTTCCTGAGACCCCTCATGGATCTCCTCCTGTGTAAAATTATCCCATAATCTGCTCTAGTTAGGGAGCTTCTCTCTCCCCACCATGCACTTGACGAAAACTCCCACTCCTTGGTGAAGCCTTTGAGGGCTATCCGCACCAAATCTAAGTCAAGAATGACTTCTCCAACAGTTTCCAACTCGTCGTTCACCTGTGCAACCCGAGTGAGGTAGATGGCCACACTCTCTCCTTTGACCATCCTAGCTCCATGGAGCTTGTCCCGGAGAGCCATTTTCTGGTTCTCATTCTTAGCCTCATATAAGCCTTTCAGTGCAACTCACATTTCATTGGAAATATTCTTCTCAGCCAAGTGTGGAATAAGGTGGTCTCTGGCCCCATCCAAGATGATTCTCTGAGTCTTAGCTTCATTCACCTCATGAACATCAAGAGTTGTGGGATTTATAGGTACAACTATAACGGTGTTCACAAATGGCCACAATTTGTTCTCCTTGAGAACACTGCTGATTCTAACCTTCCAGTGCAGGTAGTTGGAGATCGCCTCCAAACTATATTCAAACCTGATGCTGGAAGTCATCTTTGTCCACCTGACAAAGAACCTTTTCTACCTTCTTCAAGAAAATACAACAACAAATCACTTGTTGTTCCAAGTGCCAAATGCTTCCCACTGAACTTTAGAGAACAAGCTCTGATACCATGTAGATTTTTAATGACAAAAAATCAACAACCTAAAATTCTGTCAAACACTTAGCAACCTAGAGATAATTGTCTTCATAAATTTCAGAAATGCATAACCTCACATTCAGAAATTTCCATAAGAAAAAATACACATTGCTAAGAAAAATAGCAGTAGAAATAACACAGTGGACAACAACCCATAACACTCAGAAAATTACGCAAATGTCAAGGAAAACCCCAATGTGGGGAAACCCAATGAGAGAGAGAGAGAGATCTTATTATTATGCTTCAGGAAAGTACAAAACATCAGCAAAACCACATTTCCAGCCAAGGAAAATACCTCACAGCACCAAATCTGTCGTACAGAAATCTGCCTCATTTTTTGTGCCAAAACTGTACTGATCTACGGCCTCCTCCGTACATCCTTTTTCATGCCCACATTCAATTGTACGGACTGTTCCGTACGGCCCAGAAACAACAAACAAACAAAAATAAATTTTCCTCGAAATGGGTGCCCGAGGTTGCCTCGATTTCTGTGCCAAATCAATATGGAATGTACGGAATCATACGGACTGTACAGATCTGTACAATACGGATTTCCACAGTAGAAAAATATTTCAGCACAAAACTCACAAAAAAAAAATTCTCAGGATTTGTGTCCTCCTTCCTTGGAAAACATGCCCTCTTTGCTGCTCACTTTCCTCTCTCAAGCATGCTCAGAAAATCTCTCTAACTCTCCTCCCGATGTCGTCTCAACATGTTTTGCACACTACCCAATGCATTCTTTTATAATCTGAAAATGACATTTCCCCCCCAAAATGTCTTTTCACCTTCCCCAACCCTAGATCCAAAGGCCAATATTAGATCTTGACTTTTTCAAGATCAAGGGTCATGATCCATTCCCTTCAAAATGAATCGCTTGAAATGTTAAAGTGATTTCACTTTATTAAAATAAGTGCTTTATGAAAATAAATTCACTTTAAAAATAGAAGGTACACTTTATTAAAAAGTCACTTTAATAAAAGAACCACTTAAAACATCTTTATAAAAACTATTACAAAGTTATGTGCCTGGTAGTGTAAACATTAAGGTAACATCTGGATACAAGACAAAACATGCGGAGTACCTCCCAAGCTAAAAACTAACAATATATATA
>JZKD02S1548104.1:89073-99437 GCA_000966675.3 Picea glauca
GAAGCCTTTTGAGTTGATTTCAGGCTAGATACCCTGCCCTTGCGTGTGGATCGGACTGTCGACTGTTCCCCCAGGCTTTATTATTGTTGGTGGTGACCTTAGTGGCCTATCTCTCTAGGTTCTTACCCGAGGTGACTATGGAGAGGAAAGTCTTCATGGTACCTGGAATTGACATTGACCAAACTCACTCGGGCTCCTTGGAGGGTATACCCACTATTATGTGTGGGAGCTTGCACCAGGGTGTAAGTCCGTTAAGCAGGTCGTCAGCGTAACTTTTCCACCCTAGCCCCACCCCTTCTCATCTCATTGTTGCGATGTTGGATTTCATCACCAACTAGTGGCTTCGAAATTAGAAGGTCTTGTTTGCTTGGTGATTGTTTCCTAGATTTTGTTTACTAGCACGTGTTGTTTGTTTCTCGAAGTTGATGACCATAGAATTTTCTTCGCGAAGTTTGACATTTGTTCACAATAGCTCCTCCACGGCGCTCATGTAGAATGAAAGGTTTGTCTCCAGAGCATCCTGAAGGCACTCAAACCTTGTCTACAGCTGTACCGAAGGGATCTTCTCAGCCGAGTGAAGTCCCAGTCACTACCACACCACAAGTGGAATGCACTGACTCTCTAGAGCATTTTCGAATTACCAATACTCCAGAGGACTTTCGACTTCGCCCTTGTTCTGAGAAACTAAATAGACAACTGAATTCTTCCAGAGAATTAGTTGTGACATCTTCTGGATCAACCGTTGGACCTTTTTCGGGAACAGAAGGCCAAGATCCTTTTTGGTCTACACGTTTTAACCACCGGAACCTGTTTGGTCCTAATCTACCTGTGGTCTTCAGACTCAATCCACCTGAGGTTTCTGAGACGGAGACTGTTCCGTTGACTACCACTTATCACTTTACTGTCCCTACTAAAATTTCCCATCTCACGAATACTACGAGTGTTCCAACCGGTTTCACTGCGGCTAGTCTTAATCCTATAAAAACACAGCAAACGCCCCATGTAAGCCTGACACTACCACGCATTATACCATGCGTTTAATCCAACTCCTCCGCGAACCCCATTCGGTTCTCCTGGTGGTCCTTCTTCTCCTGGGCACCCTATTCCCGATTTTATTCCGACACTCCCTCCATTTCCTTCTGGACAACCTTTCTTGTTTTCAGCTGGCAATCCTAATACTAGTGGCACTATCCCATCCATTACACCAAACATGCATATTCCTGTTGGTGGACAAGGTGGTATGATTTCATTTCCTCTTACCAAACACGTTCCCATTCCAATCCAACCTTCGCTTGGTACACAACTTCTGATTGGAACACAACTTCCGGTTGGAACACCACCTTCGATAGGGGGACCAACTCCACCTTTTGGACAGAATATACCTGAAGATTTGGCTCAGTACTGGAATCAGATGATACAAAATCCTCCTCAAACGAATGGGGGGCAGCAACCTATCCCTACTATAGGCCAACCGAATTTAGGTTTACCCAATCCTATTTGGGGTACGCATGCTCAAACTAATGTCCCCGCTCCAGGTTACAATCCTTGGAGCTACTATCCACTCCAACCACCACCGAATTTTCCTGGGTCTTCCCATTATCGCCAGACTGCTTACGGTCCTACTGGTTTTCTGATAGGGCTTCCACCACAAAGCCACCAATACCCATAGGTGAATCGACAGTTACCTTTTCTTGCTACTTTGGATTTGCATGATTTGTCTAGGATTTTAAATGATCCTATTCGTCACTCTCCCCAATGGCCTGTTATTCTAGCCAAGCTTCCATCGGACATTCCTAAATTTGATGGCAAAGTGGGAGAGGACCCAAACAATCATGTTATGACTTTTCACTTATGGTGTTCATCCAACTCATTGATAGATGACTCTATTCGTTTACGTCTGTTTCAACGAACCCTCACCAGTTCTGTTGCGAAGTGGTATATTGAATTGCCATGAGGTTTCTTCTTTGATTTCAACACCCTAGCTATGGCTTTCCTTACGCATTACCAGTTACCAATCCGTTATGATACCGGGACTAAGATTTTGACTTCCTTCAAATAGAGTAAAGGCACTCATATATCAGATCATATTCATGAGTGGCGAATGAGACAACGTCTCATTAAACTTGAACTCCCTGATCAGTAACTTGCCAAATGGTTTACAAAGTCATTTGTGAACAAAATCGGTAAAGACATTTCCATGGGTGGCGTTGTCACAGAGGAGCAGGCTATAAGTTGTTCTCAGTATCTTGATCTTGTTTATTCACAAACGGGAACACTTTATGATTTGTTACCTGAATTACCTCATCCTGGTGCTTCCAACACTTCAACTACTCCAGCTGCCTCGCATGTAGTTGATGGTGTGATTGGTACTACTCAAGCCCACTCACATACTATTTCAAGTACAACCCCTAAATCTACTTCTTTTAATGTTCAAAATTCTTCGTCTCCTGCCGCTCCCACCGATAAAACTTCTGAGGTCAATGCTGTCCAATCTACCCCAGCCGGTAAAAACAAATCTAAAAAGGGGAGAGGCAAGAATCAGGAGGGAAAAAATAATAATCAAGCAGAGAAAACTAAAACCACTCCTGTTGAAGATTGGGATAAGCGCAAACCCCGCTACCCTTTCTTTATCTGTGGTGACGATCACTACACTAAGGATTGTCCATGACATGCCGAGGTCACAAAGTTCCTTCAAGGAGCACCTAGACCATCTACACCGGCTGTCTTGTTCCAACCCTTCCCGTCTCAACAACAAGCTCAGTTGGTCATTCAAGACCAACCTTCCTCTTCTACCACATCATATGTTTTGATGTGCACTGGTGATTCTAAGCTAAACAACGTTGCACTCACGACTAGAGCCAAAGATTATACTCCATCTAAGGAGAAGGTTGACGATTTAACTCCCGCCTTGGTACAACCCTCTCCCACGACTCTGCCTACCAACGGTCCTCTTCATCTAGAACGACCGAGCCTTGATATAGTTCTGCGACCACCCCCAAAAGGTGTCGTTAGAAAATCGGCTTTCAATCCTCATGCTCATGCAGCCCATAAATACAGTATTGTGGAAGATCTGGCCCAAGCACCTTCAGCGATGTCAGCCCTTGAAGTCCTTCAGTCTTGTCCTGCACAACGGAAGGCACTGTTAAAAGATATAGGTGGAATTTACCCGATAGATATGAATTTAATAGTCTTTGACTTGGATGATCATATTCCATGGTTACCCCCGCAACTCGTGTTCCATATAAAAGTTGTTGTCTCTGACAAGAACATTTGCAAACTGTTATTGATGAGGGTGCCTCAATGTGTGTAATGTCTTTTGCTTGTTGGAAATCCATTGGATCTCCTCCCTTGAATGGATCACAAAACACTCTTAAAGCCTTCAATGGCTCTGGTTTTAAGCCTTACAATTTTCTTCCTTCGTTGCCTATCACACTAGAAGGTAAGATGGTCCAAATTGAAGTGGAAGTCTTTGATGCTCTGCTTGATTATAATCTTTTGCTTGGTCGCAGTTGGATCGATTCCATGTGCGCCATTGTGTCGACACTTTTCCGTGTAGTACGTTTTCCTCATCTAGGAAAATTTGTTACCGTTGACCAACTTGCCTTCTTCAATTCTGATACACGTACTGAAAATGTGTCGTTTATTGCTAAAACCCCACCTGGTTATGAGAATGTCGGCGTAGGCCTTTTAAAGGACTCCTCATTAATGGGTACTTTCCCCATTCCACCACCCGATGTTCCATGCCCGTCAGTTGCTTCTATCAACATGATCTCCACCGTGCCTCATGAACTTCCTGCATCACATGACCCTTGGATTGTCCCTGACCCTGGAGATCATCTTCGTTTCAATGACGTAATGTCATTAAGTCCGGTTGAGTCTGCTTATCAAGCCATTCAATCGGCAACACCTTCTACATCTTCTCTTGATGAGTTGTCTCCTGATCCTTTTCGTGTTATTTTTCCCACTGACGAGATGATCATGTCCGTCATGGAGGACACCCCTTGGGATGATGGGCATCATCGTTCCATACTTTTTCTAGAGAAACAGACTCTTGAGAACTACCAATGGATTTCGACTCCATCAACTGTTGTTGTCATTTCGACGGTTCCCGCGACTTCACACGATGTGTTTGCTAAAGGGAACTTAAGTAACATCTCTCCTACGATTCCCATTGACATATCCATTAAACCTAGGATAGTCGAGAATGTTCATATTGGAGCTTCGTGTTCTCCTGACAAAATCGTCACCTATACGTCTCTGTTCAAAGAATTTCATGACATCTTCGCCCGACGTTACGAAGAGATGCCAGGTATCGACCCTGCAATTGTTGTACATGAGATAAAGACATACCCCGAAGCTAAACCTGTCCGGAAACGCCTTCGTCCAGTCCACCCACGTAAAGCGGTGGCTATCAAACTCGAAGTTGAAAAACTTTTAAAGGCTGGCTTTATTTATCCGGTGGCTCTTACAGAATGGGTTTCCAATCCTGTCCCGATTGACAAGAAAGGAGGCAGTATTCGAGTGTGTGTTTATTATAGGGATATTAACAAATCTTGTCCCAAAGACAACTTTCCTACCCCCTTCGTCGACCAGATCGTCGATGACGGTGCCGAAAGTGAAATCTTCTCTCTCATGGATGGTTTCTCCGGCTATAATCAAATTAACATTGCTCCTAAGGATCAACATAAAAATGCTTTTATTTGTCCTCGGGGTAATTTTGCCTATAGTAAACTCCCTTTCGGTCTTAAGAATGCGAGTGCAACTTTTCAACGCGCAATGTCTTATGCTTTTCATGACATTAAGCATATCATTCAACCCTATTTGGACGATTTACCAGCACATTATATGCGCAGAGTTGATCACCCTACCCACCTCCGAGCTATTTTCGTACGTTGTCGGTTCTATCATATACGTTTAAATCCTCATAAATTCATTTTTTGTGTAGAATCCAACCGTCTTCTAGATTTTATCGTTTCGCGTCAAGGGATCCGGGTGGATCCTATTAAGGTTGAGGCGATTCTTAATCTCCCTCCTCCTTCTAAATTACGCCAGTTGCAAAGTTTGCAGGGGAAAGCAAAATTTCTTCGTCATTTTATCCCTAATTACGCCGAGATAACTCGTGGTTTTACACGGCTACTAAAGAAATATTCAAAGTTCCTCTGGGATACCATTGCCAACAATGCTTTTGAAGCTTTAAAGTTGTCCCTCATGCGAGCTCTGCTTCTCTTTCCTCCTGATTACAGTCGTGATTATTTCCTTTATCTTGCTGCCTCGGAGTACACTATTGGCATGGTTCTCATTCAAGAGGATGATGCGCAGGATGAACATGTTGTTTAGTACTTGAGTCGAAGTCTCACACCAACTGAAATCAAGTATCAGCATGTTGAAAAACTGGCTTTGGCTGCCGTTCAAGCTGTCCAACACTTTCGGCATTATATCCTCTCACGTAAGACTATGGTGATTTCTCATTGTAACCGTATGCAACATATTTTGACATGTCAATTGCTTGGGGGAAAATAATCCAAATGGATTGTCATACTCCAGGAGTTTGACTTGGAATTCGACCGCGCCAAGTCTAAGAATTCATTAGTTTTTGCTGAGTTGATATGTGATTTTCCTCATTTTGCAATGGAAAATGTAGCAGTAGATTCATTACCCAATGAATCTCTTTTCCTTATTAGAACTGATGATCTTTGGTATGGGGATATCATTATATATATCCAAACCCAGACTTGCCGACCTGCTTTGTCTATTACTGAACAACGTCGCATACGTTATCAAGCACGTCAATACATTATCCTCGGGGATACTCTTTACCATCGAGGAATTGACTTTGTTTTTCGATGTTGTCTGACATTTGACGAAGGCGAGAAAGCTCTGAATGACTGCCATTCCAGAGCATGTGGTGGTCATATGTCTAGGTATGCTACTGCCCAGAATATATTACGCGAAGGATATTTTTGGCCTTCTTTGTTTAACAACTGCATTACTGTTTTTTAGAAATCCCATGCCTGCCAGACCTACAATCAGAAAATTTAGGCACATCCTGCTCCTCTTCATCCTGTGGTCTCAGTTGGTCCTTTTGAAAAATGGGGCATCGATTTCATGACATGTCACCCTCACTCAGCCGGGGGGCATGGTTACATCATTGTAGCTGTTGATTACTTTACAAAATGGGTCGAGGCGATGCCAAAATTCGATAATGCTGGAAAGCCCGTAGCGTTATTTCCTTTTAATCACGTCATAGCTCGTTTCAGTGTCCCCCAAGATATCGTCACTAATCACGGTAGCCACTTTAGGAATTTTATGATGTCTGAACTTACTGAAAATTTGGGTCTTCGTCATGATAACTCAACGCCCTATTATCCATAAGCCAATGGCCAGGTCGAAGTGATCAACAAATTTCTTATAACTATGTTTCGACGGATGATAGGAATTCATAAAACAAGTTGGCACACAATGTTGTTTTCGGCATTGTGGGCATACCGGACACTTGTCAAATCCGCTACTAAGTTTACGCCTTTTCGGTTAGTCTATGGTGTGGAAGCCATTCTTCCTATAGAATGCGAGATACCCTCTCTGAAGCTAGCTATAGAAATCTTACCCAACACTTCTACTGAAGAAGAACGTCTATTGTATCTAATGCGATTAGATGAGACTCGACATGACGCCACTCTAGTAATAGAAGCCCAGAAGAAACGTGTCAAGGCACAATATGACAAGCATGTCAAGCCTCACGTTTTCTCTGAAGGTGATCTTGTTCTTCTCTATGAACAGGATCGGGATGTGTTAGGAGTTGGGAAATTCGAACCCATGTGGCAAGGTCCTTATATTGTTTGCTGAGTTTTGGAAAAAGGAGCATATGAGCTGGTAGATTACGATGGTATCCCTTTGAGTGAACCCAGGAATGGGTTGTATTTGAAGAAGTACTATGCATAAATCATTTGTGCACAAGTACATCTATTTTAATGTATCATACTTTGTGTGTGTTACTATAATTTTCTTTTGTCGTTATCTGGTATCTTCCCTTATGTGATGTTGTGTTTGATTTCCAGATGTTGGAGTCTTCGCTACCCTATATTGGCTTCACTGATGGCGCTATCCGTAGTACTCGGAACCTTGCATCCGCTGCGTGGGAAATCTATGCCCCAAAAAAATAACTTGTATCTTTACAAGGTGTGTGCCTCGACTGTGCGACCAACAACATTGCAGAGTATAGCGTCGTTATTGAATTATTGGTTGATGCTATCTCGCTCGGAATTCATCATTTGGTTGTGCGACTTGACTCGCAGCTGGTAGTACTACAGCTAAGTAATATCTACTCTATTCGAAGTCTTACTTTATTACGGGTGTATTTGCGAATTCACCTCTTGGAACGTTAGTTTGATCACATTGAATATCAACATATTCCTAGATGTCTTAATACATTAACATATGCATTGGCTAATTATGTATTGGACAGACATTTGAATCATTTGTAAAGAAAACACATTAAAATTCACACAATATAAAGTAAACTAGTGGAAGCCATCTTTATATAATGATCAAAAGAATTTTTACAAAAAGTTTGTCCGAAGACCAAAATATCAAAAATTGAAGCTTATAGCTTCTACAAAGTGACATCATGGATGACGTTCACGGTAACACACGACTTCCCTAGCAACCCTACGGAGAAGTCGACTCATAGCTGCTGATACCCCTACAGTATGATGTTGATTGCGTCGTGGAACCTCTTCCAGAGCCATATCTGGAATGTCTGTTGTTAGGCCCTCTAAATTCTGTTCCACCACTTGATAATCTTCAGCATACTGTGGTGGTGGTGCTGCTACCTCTCCTCGCCTCTGGTTAGGAGAAGTTCCAGGAGGTCTATACGGTCCAACATCTGTGTTGTCAACAAACGATTTTGTATTAGTCTTTGGATGAATATATAAAACAAAAACATTTGAATATGATAAAAAATTCAAAAACATTTAAAAAGAGAAAATGTGTGTACTTATTACTGAGATCACCCCACTGAGTATCTTCAGGCAGTGCTAAGTCTGGATCTCCTTGGAAATCCAACCCGACATATGCGTAGTCATCCACCATCAACATCTGGGTTTGAAGCCAGTCAAAGAAAATATTTTCGTACTTGACGATCGGTCCTGCTACGTGCCGGGCCGTGAGCCGACACCATATCAACATCCTTGGATCCCTGGGACCCGATATGTTCCACTCAACCTGTAGTCTAAATGAGGGGACCCTCTCAAGGAAGAAGGACACCAACAACGATCCATACCCTAATTTCTTCAGGTCACCTCGCCTACATTTGGTCAATTGTTTTTTGATACTGCAAAGTACAACATCTGACCAGTTGAATACTCGAGGCTCAGTACACTCGATGGCGTACTGGAAGTAGCTCTATAATTCCATATGAGGAGCCGAACTCCCAGCCATACGAGATATACTAAAAAGGATAGTGCGAAGGGTCAAGCCTTGCACCCCCCAGATAGCCACTTTTCCTTTTTTCCTTTCAGCCTCAGGTACACAGTATTGATTGCAGTACTCACTCATCTTTAGCCCACCACCCCTACTACCGGTCAAGCTGACATAGTATCCACGTCGGGACAATCCAGTCAAAAATTATATGTCCTCAATGTCTATGGACAATGTGTGAGCTCCCGCATGGAAAACCTGCTGATCTGGGTCCCACATACGGACCAGGTACTCTAGTAGTCTGATTTGGGCCCTCATGCCCGGGATGCGAAAGTATTTCAAGAGCCCACAATCTCTCAATGCAGCTATGGTAGGAGGATGATTCTCGGCCATTGCATTATCCTCCTCATGTTCTCTTTCATTCCACTCAAGCACCATGTTTATGGTCAATTATATGCACAAGGAACATAAAAGGAGGATTAATAACTTTTCATGCTTTAGATCTTTTTTCATTGGCTAAAAAATTTAAAAAATTTTGAAGTTTGTAGTTCTCGCAGGTGCCCCATTAGCACAGTGCGAGAACCTCACAGGTGGCTTAATTCTCACCTGCGAGAATTCCAACGCGCATGTAGGGTTAAAAAAACAACAACTTGAAACTGCAGATTTAACCAATGAAATTAAAATTTTAAACCATGAAAATGTCAAGGATGAATAGATTACCTTAATGTCACCGACAGCTTGTTGAATGGTCTCTTGTATCTCCCGCAAATGAACGCCGAACTCGGAAGGTAAAAGAGGGGTTTTGGAGCTCAATAGTGGAAATGCAAAATGATGTGGTAAAAATGATTATTTACTCATTTGATTTACTTTTTACTATGTCATTTTGGGTTTTTTATGCTTATTTATTGATTAAACCTAATTTCTAATATCAAGATGAGTGTAATGACTTGCAGGTGTGACGACATTGATAATTAAATACAAGGGTATGGACATATTTTTTCGTTATGGTGTGTTTTTTATTGTTTTTATGGTTTTTACATAAAACCTTGAGCGTCGTTTTTGTCCGTTCTTGTGCTCGTAAAAAACATGAGAACTGGTCGAGCATACTTTTATCACTTTTTCGGTCTCAACAAGGTTATATTGCACAAAGTATGATACATTAAAATATATTTACTTGTGCACAAGGTTATAGGAATTCATAAAACAAGTTGGCACACAATGTTGTTTTCGGCATTGTGGGCATACCATACATCTATCAAATCCGCTACTGGGTTTACGCCTTTTCGGTTAGTCTATGGTGTGGAATCCATTCTTCCTATAGAATGAAAGATACCCTCTCTGAAGCTATCTGTAGAACTCTTACCCAACACTTATGTTGAAGAAGAACGTCTATTGTATCTAATGCGATTAGACGAGACTCGAGGTGACGCCACTCTAGTAATAGAAGCCCAGAAGAAACGTGTCAAGGCACAATATGACAAGCATGTCAAGCCTCGCTTTTTCTCCGAAGGTGATCTTTTTCTTCTCTATGAACAGGATTGGGATGTGTTAGGAGCTGGGAAATTCGAACCCATGTGGCGAGGTCCTTATATTGTTCATCGAGTTTTGGAAAAAGGAGCATATGAGCTGGTAGATTACGATGGTATCCATTTGAGTGAACCCAGGAATGGGTTGTACTTGAAGAATTACTATGCATAAATCATTTTTGCACAAGTACATCTATTTTAATGTATCATACTTTGTGGCGAGGTCCTTATATTGTTCCCGACACACACATACAACTTACAAAGTATATCGGCTGTCACTGGTTCCAACCTCATACTTTGGGGGGAATTATGTTACCCATGATTTTGGTCGTCATGATGATGTATTGATGATGGTGTACTCAGGCTCTTCATTAGAACTTTCTCCTGAGAAAATTTACCTTCATCTCTTTCCAGAAATCACAT
>JZKD02S1548104.1:117623-133478 GCA_000966675.3 Picea glauca
CCCCCCACTACCTCTCTAGCTACCTTACATTCCATCCCCCTTATGAAAGCGTTGTCCTCAACGCTTGATGTACAACCATATACCATGGTCCCATGGATAATTGTGGACCATAATGCTAAAGAAGACTAAAGAACCAAGGTCCCATGTAGAAAGGAAAGCCACCATGCTGAAGTAGTCCAACCACCATCGTAAGTTCGGGTCCCATGTCCAAGTGCTCATGTGAACTCCCCATGGAAGATTTTGGAACCCAATAACCAACTCAAAATGATGCTCCAAGGACTAACACCTATCATGTGGATCCAAATAAGAAGATCCATCCACATAGTGGAAAAGGGTTGTAGAAAAATATGGAAGGAGTAATACCATTGTAGAATATGCAGAGGATGGACACTGGTAATAATCATTGGCTCTCGATTTGTCACATTGATGCTCTCTACAGAAGGTGGATTACAGTCATCAAATGAAATATGAAAGTGGTTGTCATCCCAGAAATGACAACCAATCGGCCTCAAAATCATACCAAGCATATGTTCCTTGATTATATTCATCCCTGATGTCCGCCATAAGAAATATATGCTGCATGTTATCTAATGAATCTTAAATACTACAAAAACTACCATTGAGGCCATTTGCAAGGACATTCAATCTAGCATCCAATGTGTCATACAATTTGGATTTGAATGCTTCAAGAATTCCCTTGAGGGTTTGAGAGGAAATAACCATCTGATCACCCTATGAACTCTTTGGTCCCACATCCATCATGAAAAAACCCAAAAAATAGAACAATAACTTACTACAGAAAATCGCGACAATTTCTGGGAAAACCCTGAAAAACAGTTGAATTTAAAATGCTCATAAATTCACTTCCCAGACTCTGTTTTGGTTCATTTTTTTTTAAATTGGGTGAAATTGTGAGAGGAACTTAGATCTGTAATTTGTTTGGGAAAATTCTCCATCCAGCTTCTACAGAAATAAATTAAAAAAAAAAAATTGCACTGTCGTCCACGGAAAAAACCCTGGAAAATTGCAGATTTTAAAAATTCAATATCTTGACTTCCCGGACTCCGTTTCGAACGATTTGTTTTTTCAAATTGGGTGTTTTTATGAGAGGAACTCATATCTACAACCTGTTTCTTCAAATTTTGCACATAAATATACCGAAAATTTCTGGAATGTCGCAGCCCTCTTTTTTCTTCTCCGAAAAAAATTCTGCAAAAATAAAAAATGTTATTTCCCAACATTGTCAGTAAAACAACACACAAAATGTGTTAAATGCCTATAATTGTTCATTAAACCAGAAAACAGAAAAGAAACCATAAGCACACCAACATTCATGCATTTGGAGAGTGGTCATTCTCCTCCTCCACCACTTCCAAATTCAACACAGTCTCCTTATCATCCTCTGGGGAATCCTTTGGACATTGATGGTCTTCATCAAGTATGATAGGATAGGCTTTGGTTCCTACTGAACTAGTTGACCCGTACCTCATTTTATCCTTTCCTAGATTCCATTTGTTTCTCCTTTCTTTGATCTTCTATCACCTATGAATTTGAAATATTAATATCGAAAATATATTTGCATATGGCTTTGAATTTCCTTTCAAAGATTCTAGTATTGTGTAGTATATCTTACTGATCTTCCCTATCTTTTTCCATGGCCTAGGTTATCAATGTATTCATTAGTGATTTTTCAATAATCTAGGTTAAGCATGTAGTTCATTTCAATTTTCATTTGTATTAACCATAAAAAATTATGTTGCATCATCCAAGATCATAAGAAGAAACACCATGCACAAGAACACAAGAAGAATGTTGGGAAACCCTTCTCAATAAGGAAATAAAACCCAGCCAAATCCTTTTCTATAATATTCAAGAGAAATACCTTCACCACCAATAAGACTTAGCACACGAGAGAGTTCTCAAACCCTATAAGTCTAGTGCCCAAGAGAGGTGCGCACTTTTCCCAAGAGAATGTACTTGCTGAAATTTCCAAACTTGTGTGATGGATATGATTCCACAATGGGGAATCTTCCTTTACATATATTAGACTTTTCCTATCAACAAAAGTGTCTATTGGCACAATAGGACCAACCTCTCTAAGTCACTTTATAATTAATCTTAACCAAATTAATTATCTTTTACCTTTATTACTAAACATATTAAGGTCGGTCCAACCTGTACCCTTTACATTACAATTAGGTTTACAGGCGGGTCCGACTCTTCAAAAATATATCAAGGGATCTGATACACCTATTAGTTCTCATCCACTAGGGGAACATCCATAGGGATGTCCATATCTTTCGCTCATTGCATTACACATAAGAACCACTTCTTCACACATTCACCTGTGCTCGTCCACGGGCACGCCCACTCTATAGATCTTCTTTTCCACTGCCTCACACAGGAAAGTCATCTAGAATTTCTCGTCAACTCTGCTGCTCGGAGGAGGCTAACACATCATCTTCATTTATTTTCACATGATGATGCACAAATCACTTTGGGATTTCACATGTTCACCGTGTGCTCAACCACAAACACATCTAACTCAACATATCGCCTTTCCCACTGGATAATCATTTGGATTTCTTCTCAACTCTCTAAATGGAGGAGGTCATCTCTATGTTCCAACTCTGTCTCAAGTAGGAACCATGTACCCTTCTTAGGGGATTTCTCTTAGGTTTGTAAGCTGGAGAAATACTCACATTGTTGCAATGATCCACATCTCACAGGTTTGTAAGCTGGAGAATGTCTCACATAGTTGGTATCATCAACACTCCCTCTCAGCTAGGGAGGAATTTTCCACCAGGCCAAGTCTCTCATGGAAATACTCAAACTTTGTCTTGGCAAGTGGTTTAGTGAAGATATTTGCAATTTTTTCATGAGTAGAAATATATTACACGTGTACTGTATTTCTCTGCACCATGTCCTTGATATAGTGATACTTGTTTTCAATGTGTTTCGATATTTCATGAAACCTCGGGTTCTCAGAGAGATTTACACAACTCTGGTTATCATAATGAATAGTAGTCGGATCGAACAATTTAGTCAAAAGTTTGCGAATCCATACTGTTTCACAAACTACCACACTCAATGAAATGTACTCTACCTCTGTTGTGCTTAAAGCCGCATAGCTTTGTTTTCTGCTACACCAGGAAACCATGGTTGATCCTAAGGTGAAGCAGCAACCGGAGGTGCTCTTTCTGTCTACTGCACTTCCTGCCCAATCTGCATCGGCATATCCTTGTAGGATCAAGTCCACATTGGATGCATATCTTAGGCCATAACCAATTGTGCCTTGTAAGTATCTCAATACGTGTTTTGCAGCTATCTAGTGTGTATGTTTTGGTTGGCTCATAAACTGGCTAAGCACATTCACTGCATAGAAAATGTTTGGTCTCGTGTTAACTAGATACATTAGAGATCCAATCAATTTCCAGTATAAATGTGGATCTACATCTCTTGAATCAATGCCACTCATTTTCTTTAAATCCATTACCATTGGAGTAGGCACAGATTTCCATTCTGTCATACTGAACTTTTTTAGTATCTCCATAGTATATTTTCCGTGACTTAGGAAAATATCATATGTTCTCTTCCATACTTCTAGTCCCAAAAAATAATGCATTAGGTCCAAATCCTTCATTTCAAATTTGGCAATGAATGCTTTCTTTGATTTAGTAATGAGTCTCCCTAAACCGGTGAGAAAAAGATCATCCACATATAAGACTAAAATCAGACATTCATTTCCATCAATGTGATAATACAAGTTTGGATCAGCTGCACTTTTGTTGAATCCCAAACTCATCATAAATCCATCCATTTTCTCGTACCAAGCACGTGTTTCTTGTTTTATACCACATAGAGATTTCTTCAACATGCATACATGATATTTTTCATTGTGTACAACGAAACCTTCTGGCTGCTCAATATAAACTTCTTCGTCAATTTCACCATTGAGAAAAGTTGTATTTACATCCATCTGATGTAGCTTCCAACCCATGGAAGCATCTAGTGCAATGATAGATCGGATGGAGGTATATCTGGCTACTGGTGAAAACGTTTCGTCATAGTCAACTCCCTCTAGTTGTGAAAACCCTCTGACCACAAATATTTCTTTCTATTTTTGAATGCCTCCACCAACAACATGTTTTATTTGGTAAATCCATTTGGAATTCACTACGAACTTTCCCTATGGTCTTGGGACAACATACCATAGATCATTGTTTAATATAGATTGGTATTCTTCAGTCATGGCATCTTGCCATACTTTTTCACCTAAATCTTCTCCATGAAAATTTGGCTCTGAGTCAATAATTGTTGGTGTTTAAGCCATTATTATAGTTCTTTGCATTTCAATTGATAACAATAGCATAATAAAAGATCACTGAGAAATACACAATCACAAGAGACACAAAATTTATCCTGGGAAACCCTCTAGGGGAAGAAAACCCAACAAAATTTCCTTATTATAGATAGCCAATACAATGCCAAGAGATAACTCAAACTAATACAGAAGATCCTCTCCCAAAGATGCGCCACTCTCTCTCCTTCTTCTCTAACTGCAGTTTCGAAACTTGTCTCTCAATGAGCAAGTGAGTTGTGTGTCTAAGTGAGGCACTAGCCTCTTCATTTATACAAGATTGGCATGTGTGAAGTGTCTCTTCACTGGCAGGGCCGAATTCTCCAACTGGGTGGTTATAACCACCTTTATTATATTTTGGGGCCTCTTTAATATCTTATGGGGCCAACTTCTTATTCTGCCTATTACAATTATCTTTTGACCAATCCACAAAAGGGGATTTTATCCTTTATAATAACCGACATGATCAATCTGCAATGGGGATTGATCCAATGAATAATATATCAAATAATAATAAGAATACACTTTGCAGTTACATTATTTTAACACTCCCCCTTAACAAGAAGGGTATTCTTCAGCAATATCATGAAAGAGAGAGCGGCTTTTATCATCAACAGCATCAAGTGGGTGAGAGGACAACATCATCAATATCATCTTGGAACACTGACTGGCGTATCTATAAATCATCGAAAGTTTTCTTCATCGGCAGCATCATCATTCTCAAAGGAATGCAATCATCATCTGCATCAATATGTATTAGTATAAAACTAATACATCATCATCATCATCATCACAGCATGAGGCTGACTCATCATAATACAGGACTGGCTTTATGTCACAGCTGTAAGGCTGGAAGATCGGTACTCATATTTCTTTATGTCACAACATTCAAGATGGAAGCAACATACTAGACTGACTTTACATCACAGCTTCTCAAGATGGAAGCACAGTACTAGTCTCATCTCAATGTCTTGCTTTACGTCACAACACTTAAGTTGGAAGAAAGATACACGTCATGCTTTACATCAAAGCAATCAAGCTGGAAGCAGGATACTAGAATGACTTTATGTCAAATCTATCCAGACAGAAGTATAGTGCTAGTATCATCTCATCGTATTGCTTTACATCACAACTGTCAAGCTGGAAGAAAGATGCTCGTCCTGATTTAGGTCACAACAATCAAGCTAGAGGCAGGATACTATATTGGCTTTACGTCACAACTATCCAGCTGGAATCTCAATGCTAGTCTCATCACATCATCTTGCTTTACGTCAAACCCATCGGGTCGGAAGCAATGTACTCATCCTTCTTTACGTCACAACCATCAGGTTGGAAGAAGGATACGACACTGGATTTACGTCACAACTATCCAGCCAGAAGCACCGTACTAGTCACATCATATCATCTTGCTTTACGTCACAACCATCAGGTCGAAAGCAAGGTACTCGTCCTGCTTTATGTCACAACCATCAGGTCAGAAGCAGGATACTAGACTAGCTTTACATCACAACTATCCAACCAGAAGCACAATACTAGTCACATCATATCATCTTGCTCTACGTCACAAACATCAGGTCGGAAGAAAGGTACTCATCCTGCTTTACGTCACAACCATCAGGTCGGAAGAAGGATACTAGAATGGATTTACGTCACAGTTATCCATTCGGAAGCTCAGTGCTAGTCACATCACATCATCTTGCTTTACGTCACAACCATCTGGTCAGAAGCAAGAGATGTCTCATCATAGCAACTACTCCCCCTTTCGAGGAAGGTCCTTTCAGACTATACCAAGCTTATCTCGAAAGTGCTCAAACTTTATACGAGATAGAGGCTTGGTCAACACATCAACAACCTGTTCATTTGTGCTAATGTATTGGAGCTTTAAGGCTCCTCTCTACACCATGTCAAGAATGTAATTATATTGGATCTCTATGTGCTTCGACCTGTCGTGGAATACAGGATTCTTTGTCATCTTTATGTAGCTCTGGTTGTCACATAGGATCCTAGTTTCTTCCATATCTAGGTCAAATAGACCGGTCAACAACTTTCGAAGCCATATAGCTTCGTAGCTGGCAAAACATGCAACAATGTATTCTACTTCTAATGTGCTGAGAGAAATGATGGATTGCTTCCTCCTCTACCACGAGATCATAGCTAATCCCAAACTGAAACAACATCCTTAATTGGTTTTCCTATTAGAAACACTCCCTGCCCAATATGCATCAGTATATCCACTCAATGTGAAATCATGATCTCCATCATAGCTAAGACCACAATCTATTGTACCCTTAAGGTACCTCATCACATATTTTGCAGCCACTAGGTGAACATGTCTAGGTTCTACTAGAAACTGACTCAAGGTGTTCATGGCAAAACAAATGTCTGGTCTGGTGTTCATCAGGTACATCAACGATCCAATAATTTGTCTGTATAGTGTGGCATCAATCAACTCTGATGAAGTGTCGACTAGTAGCTTCATCTTCGCTTCCATGGGTGTATTCATGGACTTGCACTCCAACATGTCGAATCTCTTCAGGATTTTGACTGTATACTTCCCTTGGTTAAGGAACATCCTGTCAGGACTCTGCCATACCTCAAGACCTAAGAAATAATGCATTAGTCCAATGTCTTTCATTTCAAATTCCGAGGAAAGTCTCTTCTTACATTCAATGATGAGATTTTCTTCTCCAGTTAAGAATAAGTCATCCACATATAGAAGTAATATTATTGGCTCATCATTCATGACCTTGAAGTAGAGGTTAGAGTCTTCTTTACTCTTGGTAAAGCCTAATCTCATCAAGAAACTATCTATACGGCCATACCAAACTCTAGGAGCTTGCTTCAATCCGTATATGGCTTTCTTCAATCTGCAGACATGAGACTTCTTGTCTTCAACCTCAAATCCTTGTGGTTGCTCTATATACACTTCCTCTTCAATGACATCATTTAGGAAAGTTGTCTTCACGTCCATCTGGTGTAGCTTTCACTTCATCTTAGCTACAAGAGCTATGATGGTTCTGATCGAAGTGTATCTGGCCACAGGAGAGAATGTCTCTTTATATTCAATGTCGTTCTTTTGAGAAAATCCACGAGTGATAAATCTTGCTTTATACTTATCAATAATTCCATCAGCAGCATGTTTTATTTTGAGGAGCCATATGGAGGATACCACATATTTACTCTTCGGTCTGGGAACTATTTCCCATACATTGTTCTTTATTATGGATTGGTATTCCTCTATCATGGCATTTTCCCATTCTTTCCTCTAAATGGCTTCTTCAAAGCAAGTAGGATCCTCCTCTAGAAGATTGCACATCAAAGCCATATAACTGGAGAATGGCTTTGGTCTTTTCACTTGTCTCGTGGTTCCTTCAGGAACACCATACTTCTCTCCATCTTGAATAATCTCTCTAGCCCAAGATGGCTTCCTTTTATGGAGGATCGTCATCTGAGCAGGTTATTGAACTTCTATCGTGTCATGATCTTCTAGTAATTCCTCATCAAGGGAATTTACGACTTCCCTCATTCGTTCAGCAGCTCTGGGAACCTCCCTCACCGGTTCACCAGTCCTGGGGATTACAGGTTCCTCTTCATATACTTCTTCAAGATGACATCTTCTTGATTTCTTAAGCACTGCATCTTCATCAAAAGTCACATCCCTGTTGATCTCAATGTGACGGTGACCTGGTATATAGATTCTGAAGGCCTTGGAGACCTCACAGTATCCCACACATATTCCCTTCTTTCCTGAAGGTTCCATCTTGTTTCTCTTCTCTTTTAGTATATGAATAAATACTGGGAAGACAAATATTTTGAGATGGCTTACCTCTGGCTTCTTTCCGGTGAACATCTCTTCCAGGGTCTTGAGCCCAAGTGCACTATGGGATAATTGGTTCTACACATATACAGCTGCCATTGTTTCTTTTTCCCATAAGCACATAGGAATATTTTGATCATGGATCATAGTCTTCACAGCTTCCATTATTGTTAGAACTTTCATTCAGCTACACTATTTTGTTGGGGATTATAGGGAGTGTTGAGTTCCCTCTTGATCCCAACATCTTTTTAGAAGTTCACAAACTCTTTTTATGTATATTCTCCTCCATTATCTGACCCGAGTATCTTAATCTTTCTTTCAGAAAGATTCTCTATCAAGGCTTTGAATTCCTTGAACTTACTGAACACTTCATATTTAGATTTCAAAAAGTATATCCAGGTCTTAAGAGAATAATCTTCAATAAATGATATATAATATACATACCCACTAATAGAGGACGATGGCATTGGGCCACATACATATGAATGAATGAGCTCTAGGACTCCTTCTGCTTTGTTGTCTCTCTTCGGAAACGATTTCTTGATGTTCTTCCTTTGTGCACATCCATTGCATATGCCTTCATGGTCAACCTTGAGATCTGGTAAACCTGTGACCACTTTGCATATGTATGGTAGCGCCTTGTAGTTGATGTGAGCTAATATTCTATGCCAAAGTTCACATGATTTTTCAATGGTGTGGGTCATGGAAGCTTATGAGTGACCCTTTATCTTATGCAAGCCACCTTCTTCTTTTCCAATGATGATTGCTTCATTTATGGTCTCTCCTTTAGCATGTTTCTTTCTGCAACCTTCACTATAGCTTCCTTAGGTTTATTACATGTGACCTGGAGCAAGGTCAACAAAACAACAGGCAAGAGTAATATCCTTTTGATAATATAAAGAAATAGCATGAACAATCATCACAGTAGCTCCTTTAGAGCTATTACTTGTAACTTGTCTGAGTCAAAGATTGAGGTCAGGAATACAATACGAAATGAGTTCAACACTCTCATAGTGTTGTGATCAAACATTCCTCCACGACAACCTAGAACTAACACACGAGGTTTCTCCTAGAACCTAGAGTGTTGCAACTTTCCTTCCAAGTCTCCTTCACTCAAGATGACAAGTGTTTTCTTCAATCTGTCTTTTGTACTAGAACAATATGCTCTCTTGACAAAAGGTTAGGTTAGAGAATAAACTCTATGATATCTACTTTAATCCATCTAATAATTTGATCATAGCTTCAGCATGCAACACTGATCAAAATAATGTCATAACAAAAAGATGCATATCAGAATAATCACACCTAGGTTGCATCATTTCTCTAAATGTGTTGGATCTTGAGATCCTTTTGGATCTATGGAAAGAGATCCCTTCTCCTGCAAATATTGTTTAAAGTTTAACCATTTAAACATATGTGAGTACATAACTCTTATAGCATTTGAAGGTAGTGTCTACATCTGACAGCAACGGTAATCATTACCATCTCTTAAAAACTTCAAGGGCAATTGCAACTGGTACTGCGGCTGCAACTGCAACTGGTTCTGAGGCTACAACTACAACTACAACTTAGGGTTTTATGAGGAAACCCTAATTTTTCAAACTTCAAATTTTGAAATTATGATCCAGGGGATATATGCGATGAGCTGAGGTGAGTAAGCTAGTGCAGTCAGATTTATGAAAATCCAACTTTTACTTCCACAAACTTGATCTGCGGATTTCTGGACTAGTGCTTCTAGTTTTCTGGTACTTCTGGTACTCTGGTTTTCTAGTACTTTGTGAAACTAGGATTTCACTTTCTAGGAGATCTAGCCACTGAAAAGGTGCGCTGAAGGTGCCAAAATGATCCTTGGGGGAGGGCGCAATTTTCTAGATGGTTTTAGGGATGAAATACCTCACCAACAAAAGCCCTAATTTTCATGTATGGTAACAGTGAAATTTTTCACTTCTCTCTTGTGAAAGATGCTCTCTTCAGCTTGGCTCTGATACCATGTTAATGTTTAAGCCATTATTATAGTTCGTTGCATTTGAATAGATAACAATAGCATAATACAAGATCACTGAGAAATACACAATAACAAGAGACACAACATTTATCCTGGGAAACCCTCTAGGGGAAGAAAACCCAACAAAACTTCCTTGTTATAGATAGACAATACAATGCCAAGAGATAACTCAAACTAATATAGAAGATCCTCTCCCAAAGATGCGCCACTCTCTCTCCTTCTTCTCTAACTGCAGATTCGAAACTTGTCTCTCAATGAGCAAGTGAGTTGTGTGTCTAAGTGAGGCACTAGCCTCCTTATTTATACAAGACTGGCAGGTGTGAAGTGTCTCTTCACTGGCAGGGCCAACTTCTCCAAATGGGTGGTTATAACCACCTTTATTATATTTTGGGGCCTATTTAATATCTTATGGGGCCGACTTCTTATTCTACCTATTACAATTATCTTTTGACCAATCTGCAAAAGGGGATTTGGTCCTTTATAATAATCGGCATGATCAATCTGAAATGGGGATTGATCTAATGAATAATATATCAAATAATAATAAGAATACAGTTTGCAGTTACATTATTTTAACAATAATGTGGGTCACGGCTAAAAGGTAACTTGAGAATCTCTTTGGTCTCTTGCTTTCTCTGGTTTTTCCTTGTGGGGATTTGTGCCCTTATGCTCCTTCTAAAGTTTGTCGGGCCCAAGTAGATCTTTCATGTCCAACTATGATATCTCTGGGTATGTTTCTTGGGGCAACTGAATATGCTGGAGAAACTGGATCAACTGGAGCTATTGGTTCATATAGAACAATATTTGTCTCCCTATTAATTGTTGAAGGAGGAGAAGGTATTATTTCACCATCAATTTCCATCTGAGATTCTATGGATTTATGGAAGGCTACTTCTTTTTCTCTGACTTGGAATGTAGATTCGATATGATTTTGAGGATTCATTGTATCCTACAAATGTTCTATTTCTTCCTGAAGGTTCTAGTTTGGATCTCTTTTCTTTGGGTACATGAAGATATACTGGACATCCAAATATTCTGAAGTGTCTAATTTCAGGCTTCACTTTGGTAAATTCTTCTTTTGGAGTAATGTTCTTCAGAATATGATGGGGACTTCGGTTTTGAACATATATTGTTGGCATACATTCTTCTAACCATAGAGTCATGGTAGACTATTATCATGTGTCATTTCTTTAGTTGCCTCAATGATAGTTCTATTTTTCCTTTCAGCAACCCCATTTTGTTGAGCGTTGTAAGGAACTGTGAACTCCCTCTTGATTCCTTCTTCAATACAAAAACTATTGAATTATTTTGAGGTGTATTCGCCTCCATTATTTGATCTTAATATTTTGATTTTTCTTCCGGTCTGGTTCTCAATCTGAGCTTTGAATTCTTGAAATTTTGTAAGGACTCCATTCTTATTCTTTAGAAAGTAAATCTAGGTTTTCCTGGAGTGATCATCTATGAAGAGTACATAGTACAAGTACCCATTTAGAGATGCAACAGTCATTGGCCCACATATGTCTGAATGTATCAAGTCTAAGATTTCCTTGGATCTATTGTCACTACTTGGAAAGGATCCTTTAACATTTTTTCCAAGGGCACAACCTTTGAAAATACCTTTATATTGAATCTATATCTCTGGTAGACCCGTTACCATTTTCCCTAGAGCTGGAAGAACTCTATGATGAATGTGAGCAAGTCTTATATGCCATAACTCACTCAAGATGATACTGTCATGTAATAAGGCTTGGACTGGTTTGATGGTCAATTTGTACAAGTTTTTTTCTCGGGAACCAATTAATTTGGAAGAGCTTATATGAGAGTATTTGTGCCATGCAAGAACTCTTCCTTCTGAGAAATTAATTTTTTAGCCTTTGTCTTCCAAGGCCGAAATAGTGACAATGTTTCTCTTCATTTCGGATACATATAGTACTTCTTCTAATTTAAGTTGCATGTCTGAATCTAGTTAGAAGGTAGAAGTTCCAACTCCTCTCCCATTATATCTGGTATCATCTCCAAGAACAACATGTACATGTGTCTCTTTCTCAACGAAGTGTGTTAGATGATTTCTAAGACCGGTCATGTGCCTAGAGGCACAGCTCAGATGGTTCTCAATTTGAGCTTTGAATTCTTTAAATTTTGTAAGGACTCCATTCTTATTCTTTAGAAATTAAATCTAGGTTTTCCTGGAGTGATCATCTATGAAGAGTACATAGTACAAGTACCCATTTAGAGATGCAACGGTCATTGGCCCACATATGTCTGAATGTATCAAGTCTAAGATTTCCTTGGATCTATTGTCATTGTTTGGAAAGGATCCTTTAACATTTTTTCCAAGGGAACAACCTTTGAAAATACCTTTATATTGAATATGTATCTCTGGTAGACCTGTTACCATTTTCCCTAGAGCTGGAAGAACTCTATAATGAATGTGAGCAAGTCTTATATGCCATAACTCACTCAAGATGATACTGTCATGTAATAAGGCTTGGACTGGTTTGATGGTCAATTTGTACAAGTTCTTTTCTCGAGCACCAATTAATTTGGAAGATCTTATATGAGAGTCTTTGTGCCATGCAATAACTCTTCCTTCTGAGAAATTATTTTTTTAGCCTTTGTCTTCCAAGGCCGAAATAGTGACAAGGTTTCTCTTCATTTTGGATACATATAATACTTCTTCTAATTTAAGTTGCATGTCTGAATCTAGTTAGAAGGTAGAATTTCCAACTCCTCTCCCATTATATCTGGCATCATCTCCAAGAACAACATGTACATGTGTCTCTTTCTCAACGATGTGTGTTAGATGATTTCTAAGACCGGTCATGTGCCTAGAGGCACCACTGTCAATTAGCCAAGTATTTTCATTGATAGGAACCATACTTGAGAGTGTTGATATTTTGATGTCTTCATTTCCTTGAGGTATTGTCTTCCTAGAGCTGAGCTTTCTTGAATCATCAAGCTTTCCTCCCATCATGATTTTGCTCATCTTCACAACACCCTTGTCAACTAGGCTAGAAAACTTAACGGCTAGGCTAGGCTAGCACTTTTAGGTTTTTTTGGGATTATGACTACCAACAATAAGCCCTGAGAAATATGATCATCCTGATAAGTTGAATATCTTCTTCAAGGAGTTGCACAAATACAATTCTGAACTTTTCTGCAGAAATTTGCGAAACCCTAGGACCAAAATATCAAAATGCTCGGAAATGAAATCTGATACTTGTTGGAGGTGCATTGAAGAAGGTTGTACACTCCTATGTCATTTTTAACCCCATCGTCCAAGTTTTAAGTTTTTGAAACCCCTCAGAAGAGTAGGTCACACTGAATTTCTGGAAAGCCTAGGAGGGTTGTACGGTTTCTGCAGAAGTGAGAGAGAGAATGGTTGGAAAGTGTTTGTGCAATGGGATATTCAATACCTATGCTCTGAAACCATGCTGATTTTTCAATAATTTGGTTTAAGCATGTATTTGATTTCAATTTGCATTTTTCTTAACCATAAACAATTATGTTGCAACATCCAAGATCACAAGAAGAAACACTATGCACAAGAACACAAGAAGTATCCTAGGAAACCCTTCTCAAAAAGGGAAGAAAACCCATCCATATATTTTTCTATAATATTCAAGAGAAACAAATTCACCACCAATAATAATTAGCACACAAGAGAGTGTTCAAACCCTAGAAGTCTAGCGCCCAAGAGAGGTGTGCACTTTTCCCAAGAGAATGTACTTGCTGAAATTTCCAAACTTGTGTGATGGATATGATTCCATAATGGGGAATATTCCTTTACTTATATTAGACTTGTCCTATCAACATAAGTGTCTATTGGCACAACAGGTCCGACCTCTTTAAGTCACTTTATAATTAATATTAACCAGATTAATTATCTTTTACCTTTATTACTGAACACATTAAGGTGGGGTCGACCTGTACCCTTTACATTACAATTAGGGTTACAGGCAGGTCTGACTCTTAAACAATATATCAAGGGATATGATACACCCACTAGTCCTCATCCACTAGGGGCATATCCATAGGGATGTTCATATTCTTGGCTCGTTGCATTACACAAAAGAACCACTTCTTCACACGTTCACCTGTGATCATCCACATGTGCGTCCACTCTATAGATCTTCTTTCCCATTGCCTCACACAGGAGAGTCATCTGGAGTTTCTCGTCAACTCTACTTCTTAGAGGAGGCTAATACATCATCTTCATTTATGTTCACATGAAGATGCACCCATCACTTTTCAATTTCACATGTTCACCTTGTGCTCAGCCACAGGGACGTCTAACTCAACAAATCGCCTTTCCCACTGGATAATCATTTGGAGTTCTTGTCAACTCTTTGAATGGAGGAGGTCATCTCTACGTTCCAACTCTCTCTCAGGTAGGAACCACATACCCTTCTTAGGGGTTTTCTCTCAGGTTTGTAAGATGGAAAAAGACTCACATAGATACAATGATCCACATCTCACAGGTTTGTAAGCTGGCGAATGTCTCACATAGCTTATGTTATCACCATAATAATTTTCAGATAGGATCCGAGTCTCAGAAATTTAGCAAGAGCTACATCGTCGCAGGAGCATGATAGTTTGGATAATTGATAATTTAGAGGAGTAGAACATATCTGGTGGTGTATGGATGAATATAGCGGAGGCGTAAAATATATAACTCGACAGATCGTCGATTGTAAAATGGCCTGGATCAACGGTCGGGGCCCATATCAGACGGTGAACTTGCATGAGACTTAACCATGTAAAGTCGGACCAAGGAAAATCATTGTGGTTTTTAAAATGGACTTGTGCCGCCTCCAAATATACATCGGGGTGAAAGGTAGGTTTCCTAAAACCACTTTCGCAAAAACCCTGATGTCACATGTTTTAATACATCAAATCAACCACTCGTGGGGTGGGCGACTGTTGGTCAGAATCACCCCACTTCACTCATTCGGTACTTCACAACTGTATGATGTCAGGTGAACATGGCCATATAATGAACTTGAAAGCTAATCATTTGAAATGGATTAGTCAAGCGTGGTAAACCAACATACTTGTAAGTGACTCTGTCAGTGATTCATGAATGTAACTCTATAACTATCAATTCTCAAGTATGAGGGTATCATCTCATCCGTAAGATTGAATTTCTAATTTTTGAAAGGAACATCTTGGTGTCCATGATAATGGGATACATGGACAAGGCCAATCAAGCCATATCCAGTCAAACAGGTCATTCAAGTAACATGGGGGTTTTATCTACTGGTAAGAAGGAAAGGAAAATTGCACATATATTGGCAACTAAATTCCATACGAAACCTTCTATAGACCTAGGATTAGAAGTTAGGATAAATCCCATCATTAAGGACCTAATCATCAACATGCCAACTGTGAAAAAAAAATAGAGAAAATGATAGAAGACATAAAACATGGCCCAAACGGCTGAAAGCATTGGGGAGAATCAACTAGCCTGGTTGGTCACTCTAAAGAAGGAGATCACTTAGCTGAAATAAATTCTCAGACTGAAATAAGTACATCTCAACATGTTTTGGATAGATGGTGGTCGAAGAAAAGGGAATAGATATGATGAACCTGTTCCTAACGGTCCCTTTAAAATAGGATAACGGTTATTATAAATCATTCCTCCTTGTAACTCATCTCTAATTTTAGAATTAG
>JZKD02S1548104.1:133528-167777 GCA_000966675.3 Picea glauca
TCTCTCTCTCTCTCTCTCTCTCTATATATATATATATATATATATATATATATATACCTTGTAACTCATCTCTAATTTTAGAATTAGGAGAAGTCTGAACGTTTTGAATTCCACAAGAAATTCCTCTCTCTCTCTCTCTCTCTCTCTCTCTCTCTCTCTCTCTCTCTCTCTCTCTCTCTCTCTATATATATATATATATATATATATATATATATATATTTATACATATTTTTTTTTTTATATATAAGAGTAGTTTGAATTATTTATTTTCCAAAACCTATATCTCTCTCTCTCTCTCTCTCTCTCTCTCTCTCTCTCTCTATATATATATATATATATATATATATATATATATATATATATATATATATATATATATTATCTCGAGGATATAGAAAGGCATGGATAAAAGAGGAGCATGCCCTTTGTGAAGGAAGATGTTGTAAAGTTTTGGGGCTAGAATGAATATATAAATGCAAAGGCTTATTTTGGACTATTTACAAAAAGATTCTAACTGGTGGTGATATGAGTCTTGTGTTTTTTCATAGTGTGTGATGCCTGTTATCTTATATTTCATTTATGCTTTCATCTATCTAAATTGGATAATTATAGGCCCATAATTCATAACTTGATGCTCTCGGCTTAGCAATTTAGACTATCTTTACCTCTTCTTAACCAATTCAGAATTCATTCATATAATGCTCTGATGTAGTTATATGTTTATTTTTCTTATGATGCCATGCTAATTTTCAGATATAAACTTTGATTCACTGCCTAATTTATCCTGTTCCTCTTAATAGTTTTCATGTTCTGACAATTCATTGTTCATTCCAAACTCCATAGCCCAAGTGTCATCTTCATTTCTCCAATTATTTTATTAAAAAAAACCCCAACAAAAACTAAATCTAGCCACCAATTTCCATAGATATATCAAGCGACATGAGAGAGCCCTCTCTGAGTTGAGTAGGCTAGTGCCTCAACTCTAAATCTGGTTGAAATAGTTACCTCTGTCATTTGTCTATTCATCCAGACAAAATTTACAAAGTGCTAACATTCTGGCGTCGTTGTCGAGGATGAATTGAAAAATTTTTCCTGGGAAAGAATGACATAGTTGAGTTAAAAGGTATGAGAGCAATGGACACTTAGGGACATATTGGTTGTCTTCTTGCTCTGGCGACTCCACACATCAAAAAATCAGTTTGAAGGTGATTCCACTAGTAGAAGGATCTAGAAATTTGAAATTTCACTGGCGACTCCACTCTCAATGTAGAATCCAGATTCCAAAACGTTATTGGCGACTTCACTCAAATTTCAAATGCAGTTCAGAGACTCCACTGGAAGACGAGATGCCTTGACATAGGTATGAAAAGGCATCATGGAAGAAAATATGTACTTAAAATGGGATCTCCTCCAAAGCGTTTTACTATTTGTTATAAATTACCTCTGCTCCTTCCTTGAATATGCCAACCCATTTTTTCTTTACCTACTACATTCCAATGATGATCATGAGAATCTTTAAATTGTATATCCTCCTTTTAAATTTTTACATGCATATCCTCACTGTATCACTGATTTTGATAAAAAAAATTCCATCTGGGCCATGTGATGACCATAACCAACTTGATGAGCCTCATGAAACCAAAGCTGATATTTCACCTCTTGTACTTGATCCAACATCCTCCAAGATTCAACATAGATACAGACCCTTAAAGTCACCTAAATTCATCCATGATTTTCCTCCTGAGAACTATAAATACCTGCCTATGTTTGATGGGGAGCCTGATGTCATCTCAACTAAAAAACAGATCCAAGGGTTTGAGCATTTTATAGAGTTGTTTGAGATTGACCATGATGATGTTTGTATGAGGGCCTTCTCTCAATCCTTGAAAGGGGACACCAAAGACTGGTTTAGACATTTGCATCCAGATACAATTAGCGCATGGGAGGAACTGAATAATGTGTTTTTAAAGTTTTGGGGAAAGAAGAAATATTTCGAGCTACAACTTGGAGAGTTCCATGCCTTGGAATGGTAGAGCAACGAAACTATCTCTATATTCAGTAGAAGGTTTTCCAGTATTTACTACAAATTGCCTGAAGAGATTCAACCCACTGAAGTTGTTGCCATGCTCCATTATACAACAACTCTTCATCCAGATTTGTCTTTCCTCCTGATGGAAAGGAGATCTAAGTCCTTACAACAAACGTTTAATGATACCCAGGATATCCAACACAACACCCAGGCATGTAAACAGATCCAAAAGGAGGGGTTGGATGCTCAAGAACATGAAAGTGAATATGAACAAAAAATAGTTGATTGGAATCTTGAGCATAGAATCGATAATATCATGAGTCCTCTTGAGGTTTCAAATACTTGTGATTGTGCTAAAAATTATATTCCACTTGTTAAAATAAGAGGTGTTGATTTAGTTTCTGATCCATCCCATGATAAGCAAGGGGATGATTATTTCATGTATTCATTTATAGATAATCAAGAGGATGAGTGTACAAATCAGTTTGTCGAAGAACAGGTTGATGTTCCAAGTTTTTTCTTGTTAGATGACCTTGCATGTGTCAGTGATCTACCTGTATATGACAAGTATGCAGATGATTATGATATTGAAGATGTTCTTTTTAAGCAGTATGGTGAGATAATCAACCTACATATCACAGTTATAAAGAGAAAAGTATTGGGTCAGCTGAAGAAAATTATCTACCTTTGTGCTTTGCTACATTTAAATTGTTGAAAGAGAATTCTAAGATCATTGTGGAGGCAAATGAGTTTGCATTGATGCAAAATCACAATAAATCAATGGAACAAATTAATGAGATGTTGCAACATTCTTCTCATGTGTTTTCCATCGGTTCATAGGTGCATTCATTAGTTGAAGATGAAATTGAAAATGGGCATGTTCAGAAATATGCCCACAATAAAGAGACCGGAGAAAGTATCGAATCAGGTGAGACAACCTTCCCACTGTGTTTTTCTTATTTCAAATTGTTGAAGAAAAATATTTGTAATGTCTCAAGGCATGAATCCACCAGACATGATGGTGAATACAAAGAGAGAAGTAGATTGGCCAGTAATGATAATCATATTGATGATCACATGAAAAGTTATTTTAACTCAGATCTGTAGCCTATGCTTAGCTATCAGCCTGAAAAAGAAGAAGAAGCTCAAGAGATTGTTGTTCAAGGCCATTACCA
Organism: Picea glauca; assembly: GCA_000966675.3. Taxonomy (NCBI): domain Eukaryota; kingdom Viridiplantae; phylum Streptophyta; class Pinopsida; order Pinales; family Pinaceae; genus Picea; species Picea glauca. The sequence goes on from JZKD02S1548104.1 coordinate 136,733, forward strand.
TTTTCTTGAAACAAATTTGGATATTCAACAATGTTTCCAGCATGATGAAGTGTTTCAAAGTTGTCTTTCTTCCCCTAAGAATGACATACTGGTTCAATTTATAAACATCATAGACACAAATGAGGGTTTTGGAAATACATCCATGAGAACTCTAGACTGTGAAATAGTTCATGATGTCAGCTTTTCACATTTTCAAGAATATTATGAGCAGGAACATATTTCTATTAATTCATTTGAAAGTCAAAACGACAGTCCTCAAACAAATTTCCAGAAGTTTAATGAAACCAAATCATAATTGTTTGATGAATAAGAGGATAGCCTTGATGCACATAATATGGTCGTCATATTCGAAGATGTTCAAGAATGTATGAATGTTTTTATTGAGATGAAGGGAGAAGTAGACAAACCTATTACTTCCATTTCATTTGAAAATGTTCTCAAAACAGAAGAAATAAAGCAAGAACAAAAAACACTTACGAAAGAATCTTGTATTTTTGTTTTTTCTCTCCAAGAAGAAATGATTTTTCATGGTTTTAAAGATCCGGTGGCCATCCTATTACAATCATTAGTGAAGGAGAAGTTTGTTTCATTCATAAACCCAGATTTTAGATTCAAATTTTGTTTCCAGCCGCCATCTTTTATGTTCGTCTTCCTTCTTAAGAAAGATATGAGCGGAGAAAGATCAGGAATGTACGAATAAGCTTGTTGGACAAGCATTTTTCAGTTTATATTTCCAGTATTGTGTACAGTTAGTTTCAATAGTATATTCAGTTTTCAGTATCCAGTTGAGAGCAACATGCAAAGTTTGGACTTCAACAGACACTGGTGATATGGTAGGATAAGGGTACACACACATGTTTTGGGATCATTCCAATGAATCAGGAACCGTGTTTACAAGTTCTTTGCTACCTCACAGGGAGGATAGCATCCCCAGTTGGAGCCTATGTTATCACCATAATAATTTTCAGACAGGATCTTAGTCTCGAAAATTTAGCAAGATCTACATCGTCGCGGAAGCATGATAGTTTGTAGAATTGATAATTTAGAGGACTAGGACATATCTGGCGGCGTATGGACGAATATAGAAAAAGAAAAAAATATATAACTAGACAAACCGTCGATTGTAAAATGGCTTGGATCAATGGTTGGGGCCCATATCGGGCGGTGAACTTGCGCGAGAATTAACCATGTAAAGGAGGACATGGGAAAACCATTGTGGTTTTTAAAATGGACGTGCGATGCCTCCAAAGATACATCGGGACGAAAGGCGGGTTGCCTAAAACCACTTTCGCAAAAGCCACGATGTCACATGTTTCAATACATCAAATCAACCACTCGTCGGGTGGGTGACAGCTGGTCAAAATTACTCCTCTTCACTCGTTCGGTACTTCACAACCATATGATTCCAGGTGAACACTTCCATATAAAGAACTCGAAAGCTAATCATTTGAAATGGATTATTCAAGTGTGGTAAACCAACGTACCTGTAAGTGACTCTGTCAGTGATTCATCATTGGAACTCTATAACTATCGATTCTCAAGTATGAGGGTATCATCTCATCCGTAAGATTGACTCTCTAATTTTTGAAAGGAACATCTTGGTTTCCATGATACTGGGATACATGGACAAGGCCAATCAATCCATATCCATTCAAACAGGTCATTCAAGTAACATGGCAGGTTTATCTACTAGTAAGAAGGAAAGGGAAATTACACGTATATTGGCAACTAAATTCCATACGGAACCTACTATAGACCCAAGATTAGAATTTAGGCTAAATCCCATCATGAAGGACCTAATCATCAACATTCCAGCTATGAAAAAGAGATGGAGCAAACGATAGAAGACATAAAGCATGGCCGAAACGGCTGAAAGCATTGGGGAGAATCAACCAGCCTGGTTGGTCACTCTAACGAAGGAGATCATTGAGATGAAATAAATTCTCATACTGAAATAAGTACATCTCAGCATGTTTTGGACAGATGGCGGTTGAAGAAAAGGGCATAGATATGATGAACCTATTCCTAACGGTCCCTTTAAAATAGGATAACGGTTATTATAAATCATTCCTCCTTGTAACTCTTCTCTAATTTTAGAATTACGAGAAGTCTGAACGTTTTGAATTCCACAAGAAATTCCTCTATATATATTATCTCAAGGATATATAAAGGCATGGAGAAAAGAGGAGCCTACCCTCTGTGTAGGAAGACTTTGTAAAGTGTTGGGGCTAGAATGAATATATAATTGCAAAGGGATATTTTGGACTGTTTACGAAAATATTCTAACTGGTGATGATATCAGTCTTGTGTTTTTTCATAGTGTGTGATTATTTTTATATTATATTTCATTTACGCTTTCATCTGTCTAAATTGGAGAATTAGAGGCCCAAAATTCATAACTTGATGCTCTCGGCTTAGAAATTTAGACTATGTTTACCTCTTCTTAACCAATTCGGAATTCATTCATGTAATGCTCTGATGTAGTTATATGGTTTTTTTCTTTTGATGCCATGATAATTTTCAGATATAAACTCAGATTCACTGCCTCATTTAGCCTATTCCTCTTAATAGTTTTCATGTTCTGACAACACATTGTTCATTCCAGACTCCATATCCCAAATGTCATCTTCATTTCTCCAGTTATTTTATTAAAACAAACCCCAACACAAACTAAATCTAGACACTGATTTCCATAGCTATATCAAGTGACATGAGAGAGCCCTCTCTGAGTTGAGTAGGCTAGTGCCTCAGCTCTAAAGCTGGTTGAAATAGTTACCTATGTCGTTTGTCTATTCAGCCAGACAAAATTTACAGAGTGCTAACAACTTCAATCATCAACATTTATCATCTAGTAAGTTTCCATTATCCTAAAGTACTTGGTTCCATATGTCCTAGAATTAATTGGATCCTCGACCCATCCTACCACTTCCTCCATAATTTTTACATCAGGGGTAACACGTCACATAGCATGAACTTTAGCCTCCACAGCTTCCAACTCCTGCTTCACTATGGAAAAATATTTTTCTTCAAAACATTGCTTGGCCTCCCAAGCATCTCTCAACTATGGTTGACTAATTCTAAGTCCTATAGGTATAGGCCTTTCCACCCCCCCATCCTAGGCTTTGGATTTTCTCTCATTCACCCCTCTACTAGAGACCTTACCCATCCTATTTCCAAATGCCAAACATAGACAAAAAATAAGAAACAGATTGAACCAAGACAATACCACAATCAAGAATAGAGAGAAAACAAGATAAAGGATCCAATTGGGGAAAAGCACCACACTCAAATCCTTCCCAATATCAACTAACCCTCCCACTATCTTCCTACGTTTCAGAAAATGAGACCTTACCCACATGCACCACACAGGCAGAGAAAAAACTACATAGACCAGGCATGAGATGAAACAAGGAAGGTTGCTTGTAACCAAAATACCTGAGTGTATTATTTCCTCAAAAGGTTAGATACTTCACCTACCCCATCATGTTCCCTAGAGTGACCACCAGCAAGACTACAAACCCAAACCAAACAAAAATAATAACATGTTTCCTCCCACATTGATCATCATTCTGAATTCACCCCTACTTTCCCTAAAACTAACATTATCTCCTCACATCACTTTGTTCCTTCCTCCCCTCAAATCACCATGTGTGAACATTAAAATGGATGTATGTTCATTGTATCTCTCCCCTCCGCCACAAGTTAACATAATCAACTCAAAAAAAAAACTGGAGAGGGTCGTACCTCTCCCTGTTCTCTCAATTTTCCTCCCTTTTCATATCAAGATAATTGAAACCCTTGTGCTTTGATTGTCCCTTGATGCATGGTGAAGTGCCAACTTGGTACGACATGTGTGCATCTGCAACACCACCCATTAACACCTCATCCAGGTAATTAAGACCTTTGAAATCCAAATAATGCAATGAAAGTAACTAACAATAGTAGTACAATGAAAGTGATTATGTATTTTCAAAAAGAGTAACCATGAAATTCCCAAGTCAAATTATTTGTTAAGTGGATTTATGACATTGTGCATTCATTGATATGCAATAGAAAAGATTACTTGGTGAAATTCCATATCATAAATGCATAATAGGATTAACTTATTAACTAATTGATGTTTCTCATGATTGACGTGTCTTATATGTTCAAAACATTCATACAATAAATATGTTATGTGGTTCTTTGTGAATATCTAAGATAGACATTACAACAAACAACAAAATTTTGAAAGACACCAACAAACTAATTTTTTGAATCTCATTTTTATTATACATTTTTTTATTTTAATTAAAATAATAATGACATTTTATTAGATAAAATATTGGCATTGGAATAACAAATGCTAGAAGATTGAAGAATACTTATAAAATAATTTTTTAAATATCTTTTTTAATACATTTTCTATTTTTATTATAATAATATTGATATTTTTAAAAATAAAATAGTTACCCATCCAATTATTAGCATTTGGATAACATATTCTACGAATTCGATATGAGATGGGATTAGATTTTTTTGTATGTTCATGTGCTAGATGTATAAGTTACATAAGCACTTAGCAAACATAACACTATTTAAGTCAAGATTGTTTTGAGGTTATTAAACAAGTTAAGTAGCACAATGCAACATTCCTTTATTGTAATGCACGTAGTACATTCATAGCATAATTTGGAAATTTATATGATTAAAATTCTGATGAAGATGAATTGGTTAGTTATGTATCAATTATTTTTCAGTTATGCAACTCATAAAACTAAAAAGAGAAATGTCATTAACATAAAGAAGAATATGATGATTATTCCAATCAAAGTAGTACCATGTCAACCTAGATTTTGTGGACACGCTTCTAAGATATCAATTAAATGTAAAAAAAAGGAAGGGATCAAGGAAATCTGTGCTTAACCTCTATATTACAATTAATTTCTTCTAACTATTACAAACTTAACAATTCCTTTCTCATACAATTTTATAGAAACAACCCAAAAGAATCCTTTACATTTTTCAATATCTTTCCTAAGTCATTTTGAGGTATTGTGTCAAATGTTTTCCTAATTTAAATTAAACTAAACAAGATATGAGATTGATTTCATTATCTTTACACTCTTCTTGTGGTAATCCTAAGAGTAATTAGGTAGTCTCCACTCTTCTTGCGATAATCCTAAGAGTAATTAGGTAGTCTAAGATTGAGAAATAATCTCCAAAATAAGGTTGGCCTTTAGCTTTCTTGGTAACTTTTTAACCGGAAGCTAATCTTCTTATTCTTCCTTATAACTTGACAAAACAATCTAGTCTTATAATGATCAAATACAAATATATGTAATATAAGGAGTATCTGTATTATTAAGTGATTAAGCTTTTTTTTTTAGGAAATATTTCATCCAACTAGCTTAGAGTAGAATTAGAGACCACACCACTAACTTAGTTTTGATATAGTCTATTTCTCCTTAAAATATTCTATCTTAAAATTGTAAATATAATTTATTTATAATTTAATTACTATAAAAAATAAAAAATAATTCTTCGGTTTTATGTGGAATAACTCTACGGTTTTGAACTCCCAGTGATGTGAATAACTCTGCAGTTTTGCGTGGAATAACTCTGCAGTTTTGTGTGGAATAACTCTGTGGTTTTGCGTGGAATAACTTTGTGGTTTTGAACTCTGTGATTTTGCGAACTTTGTTGTCTTTGAAATCCGCAGTGATGAAAATCTGTATTTAAACTCTGCAATATCTCTGAAATCTACGATGATACATTTTGGCTCTGCAGTTATGGATTCTTTAACCCACTTAGCACCTGGGCGCATGTTCGTAAATTAGGTGAGTTAGTTGTTACATTGATTCAAGTTTAATTTAAAATATATTTATAATTTAGTAACATGTGAAAATTAAAGAGAATTAAAATTAAATAAAATTTGATTTCTTATTATAAAACAAAATATTACAATAATTTTAAAAAATTTTAAAAGTTCAATAAGTAAAAGTTGATTTTAGAGATAATAATTATTATCATTATTATCAATGAAATAAATTATTTTCCATTTTCGTATTCAACCCAAAATAACAATTGTTAATTATTTTCTCTTCTTTTCAATATGAGCACTCCACCACTTCCAAAACCTCATCCTATTAGGGGGAGGCCCCCCAAAGTCACCCTAGAGAGTCTTTAAAAATATATAGAATAGTTAGAAAAAAAGGAGAGAATAAAGTGATGCAAAACTCCAATTAGAGTTAGAATCATTAGAAAAAATGAGTGAAGAAAGAGAACTAAAACTCCAAATAGAGTTAGAAGCAATGCTTGATAAAAAAAAATAGACTCTTCGAATATACAATTCAAACATGGATACAGGATATATTGGTAGGTTTCAAGAGTCAGTTGCAGGACAATGGAGGCTAGAATACAAGAAAGGGAAAAAAAAAAATCAACCCAAGAAGGAGAGGTTGAAGAAAATTGCAACTTGAAAGATAGGATTAAAGAGCTAGAAGAAAAACTAAGCAACAATTTGTCCCTAAGTAGTCTGGAAAAAAAATTGGATATAAAACCCATTAAAGAGGAAATGAATAAGCTAATAGAATTGGATCATGAGCGTAATAAAAGAGACCTAAACCTCATAATTTTTGGTTTAAAATAACAAAAAGAGGAGGATACACTAGCAATAGTAAAAGAAGAACTTAAAAATAAATCACGAATTGAAACAATTTACCTCATAGAAGAAAAGAGGATAGGAAAAATAATTGAACACAAAGATAGGTTGATCTGTTTCAAAGTAAATTGTACTGACCATAAATATAGCATACCGGGTAAATCTACGAGCTTAAAAGGGTCATGAATATTTATAAATGAAGACCCCATTCCCAAAGACCAAGTTGAATTAAGGAAGGAAGTTCAAAAAGTAAAAGAGGCCGGGAAAGAAGGAAAATGGGAAATAATTGGAAATCAAAAATCGAATATTATGCATAGAGACTAGAAGTATAATAATAAATAGGATTTTGGAACACTCGGAATCCTTTATTGGAACTGTCGTGGCTTTCCCTAGCACAAAGGTCCTATGTTAAGTTGTATCTCGAGTGATATTGATATTATTTGTCTAGTTGAAACATGGGAGCATGAAGAGTCTATGGTCCCTAACATAGAAGGATTTGTCTTGTGGTTAGTATGGAACAAAAATTCATATCGTAGAGATATAGGAGGCATAGCCTATCCCTCTACGATATGACCTTTATGGATATAAATTCCAGACATCAATGTTAAGAATATGTATATAGCAATTTTCTATTTTTCACGTATTAATTCTACTTTTTATAAGAAAAACAATCTAGATAGAAATTGACCCTATAATAATTTAGAACAAGATATTTATAGTTTGAGAAATGAAGGTAATATTCTCCTGCTAGGAGAATTTAATGTTAGAATTGCAACTAACCAAGTTATTCTTTTAAGCAATGATTCCAACCATAATACTTTATGGCTAGATGAGGACCTTGTTTTAGCTCATAGATACAAAAGAAGCTCTGAAGACCTAACTAAGAATTTTTTTGGTACTCAGCTAGTCAAGCTCTACAGTTCTCAAGACCTTATAATTGCAATTGAGTAATAAAGTGGAAAAATTCCAACCACATGACTTATATTCATGATCTAGATGGTAGTGTCGTGGATTATGTGATATATGATATCTATGTTTCCAACCAAATAACAATTTTTGACCTTTTAAATGACCATGAACCTGAATTTGATCATAGACCTTTAACCCTAACTCTAAATGTTTCCATGTACAGAAGCTTCATTGAAGAAAATTTTAATAATCAAAGGAAACTGATTTTTTACAAAAGTAAATTTGGTATTTTCTTAAATGATTTAAATAGTGAATTACATCTCCTAACTTATAAGGACAACATTGAAGACCTCTATCATACTTTTACAACTACCCTTTCCACTTCTATTAACAAGTTCTCTTTTGAGATGTCGTGTAAATAGAAGAAGAGAACAACCAACCCTTGGTATGATAAATAATGTAAATTTTTCTATGAAATCCATTAGGGATGATTCTATTAAGTCCTTCAAACTTGATAAGGTCAAAACGTACAAATCCATAACTAATAGAAAAAAAAAGGTACTATATAACTAAAAGGAAAGAGCAACTTTTACACTTATCTAAGCTTGATCCTAAGAAGTTCTAGAGGCAAATTCTAATTCACAATACTAAAGAAAATAATATGATTCCCTTAAGAGACCGGAATTCCTACCTTAAAGTCTTTACGAGTTCCATAATTCCATGGATACCATTCCTATTTCTCCTACAGAGGATGAAGTTTTTTCTTTGGATGACATAGAGTTCATGGTTAAGCAGATTGAAAATGGGAAAGCTAAGGGAATTGAAGGCTACCAAAATGAAATTTTTAAAATTGGAGGGCCTATCCTCATCCCTCACATACACAAGATATTCAATTTAGAATTCAATCAGGGGTTCCCTAAACCCTGGAAACAAAGTCTCATTGTACATATTTTAAAAATGGCGATAGAAACATTCCCTCTAATTATAGGACCATTATGATTAGCCCAATTTTAGCCAAGCTAAACATAATTATTTTGGAAAAAAATGATTTTCCTTTGGATAGAAAGTCACAGTAAAAGAGATAAAGACCAGGCCATATTTAGGAGATATTATTCAATTATGGACCATCTACTTACCCTTAGGATCATTGCAAAGGAGTTCCATAATACTAAAAGAAACATTTTTTGTTGTTTTGTTGACTTTAGAAAAGTTATTGACACAGTTCCCAGGTAAAAACTTTTGGGATAGGTTGGAAGAGATCAAAGTTCCTTTCAAGTTGAGGTTTGTTGCTATAAGGTTGTATGAGAACATTATTTTCAAGTTTAAGAACATTGAGGGATGGTCGAAAGAAATTAACTGCAACATTTGATTCAAGCAATATTGTCCCTTGTCCCCTACCCTTTTTGGCATTTACATTGATAAGTGAGAAGAGTGTTTGGAAGAAGCAGGTTGTGTCGGCCCAACTCTCACAGGTATAGTCATCAATATTATTCTTTATGATGATGATATCGTTCTTATGGTAAGGAGTTTCCACAATCTTGGAGAAAAACTAATAATCCTCAAGGATTTTTTCTCCAATATGGGTATGATTGTTAATACTAACAAAACAAAATTCATGATCATTAAATACAATAATATCACGTATGATACTTTTGTATATGAAAACCAAAACTTGGAGGAAGTGACTTCATACAAATATCTTGGAATTGATATTCACCACAAACTCAATTGGAATTATAGCATTGATAAAAGGATGAATGGAGGATGGAAATATTATTATGGGCTTGAAAACAATCATAAATCAGTCGATATTTGGATATGGGATAAGAAAAAACTCCTCTTTGACATTCTTGTTACTCTTGTTATTTTGTATAGATGTGAATTTTTGGGATGCAGTATCTCTCGAGAATCATGGAGAAATATAGATCGAATACAAAAGAATTATATAACCTATAATATTGAAATTAAAGGAAATACACCATATCATATCCTCCTCTTAGAGGCAAGTCTTCCCCCCATTGATATCATGGCTATGAATATATACCTAATGTATAAGAACAAGTTAAACAAAATGTAAGACAAGAGGCTTCCTAAAATTGTTTCAAACTCCAGCCATAACCACCTTCAACTCAGGCGGGGATGGCATAAAGATGTCCAGTCTTAGATAAGTCATTGTGGAATCGTGGAAGAGACCATTTTGTAGAATAAGGATACTATTAAAAATATTATTAAATCAAAATTTGAGGAGAAAATGTGGTGTGTTAAAGAGTTAGAGGAAAAAATAAATTTCTAAAATTAAGGTATTATAAAGAGGTAATCAACCCTAATCTAGAGGATCAAAATTATCTCTATGTTTTGACAAGTGTAAAGAAAAAAATAATCATTGCTAAAATAAGAACAAATTCTCATGAGCTCCATAGTGAAACTGGGTGTTGGTCAATTCCTAAAACGCCATGGGACAAAAGATTTTGTCACCTTTGTGACACTAAGAGGGTTGAAGATGAAAAGCACTTTCTCTTTGATTGTCCAACCTATACCCAGATTAGATCTCAATTTCTAAGATATTTGTCACACTACCAGCCTTCTTAACCTTTTAACTCAACAAAACTATGGTGATCTTGGAAATCTTCTCTTAATGCTTTTCGAGAACAAAAGAAAAATTTTAAAGAATTGCAAGTAATCCCTTACCTTCTTAAGGTCTGATAGACCAATTCAATCTTAGTGTATTTTCGTCATCATCATCATCAAAATTTTAAATTATAATTTAATCATCATCATCATCATCATCAAAATTTTAAATTATAATTTAATTGAATTAAATATAAAAATTTCAATGGGAAAAAAATTGAAAAGTTGCTTATTTATTTTTTAATTTACATGTTATTATCCTTATTTCCACACAATGATATTCTATGTTTCATCATCATCATCATCAATATCAATTACAATTTAATATAATTAAATATGAAAATTTCATCATCATCATCAATATCAATTACAATTTAATATAAATAAATATGAAAATTTCATCATCATCATCATCATCAATTACAATTTAATATAATTAAATATAAAAATTTCAATGAGAAAAAACCATCATCATCATCATCATCATCATATAAAAATTTCAATAAGAAAAAACTTGAAAAAGTTACTTATCTGTTTTTTAATTTATATATTATTATCCCTATTTTCACACAATGATATTCTATGTTCTATGGAGTCCCTCTTAACTTTATGAGATAAATTTATTGTTTTCCTAACTTGATTTATTTATTTGAAATGAAACTCATTAATAATTTAATTATTTATTTGAAAATGAAAATCATTAATAATTTAAAGTTTTATTACAACTCTCCACTAAATTATATTATTTTAGGAATGAAACTATCAATAAATAATTACAATTTTAACAATTTGAATAAGTTTTCAATTATAATTTAAACAATTTTAATAAATTCAAATAATTACAATTTTAACAATTTCAATAGATTTAAAGTTTAAATTTTCAATTATAATTTAAACAATTTTAATAAATTCCAAATTTAAATTTAAAAATGACTCAATTTTACAATGATGAAGACAAAACCTATAACACATTCATACCAGAATTATTTAAAATACCACCAATCAAAGCATTCTACTTTCCCATACAAAACATAGTTTCCAGCCATGTTATGCACTCTTTAACTAGCGTTCCACATTTTCCCATCATATAATACACGCCACATGATATACTAAAAAAGTTTGTTATCTCTTCTATTTCATTGGGGTACATATAATTTGGTTTTTGAATGTAGTGCATTTTATGCATTAAGTTGTAATGCGTTTATTACAACCTACTATTACAAGTGTATAAGCTCTATTGAACACTACAACACATTTACCATACTCTATCCAAAATAACACATTTGCACATTTACTATAGTCAACCAAAATAAATAGCATGCAACTCAATGCATATTGATGCCAATGAATGTCATCAAAACAATATAGGATGGCCACAATGACACTAACATAGGGAAAATGTGCAGAAATGCCACCACATCAATATGGAACAAGTGGGAAATAGGAACCACATGAACTTGGTGAACACAATATGTTGATATGAACATTAAGTTAAGTTTGATCATCTTTATATAAGAAAGTGCATATTACTCCATGAATGAAAGCATACACTTCATGTGTGGATCAACGTAGGTTTTTGAGTCAACCCTTGTTTCATGGAATAAGTTTTTGAGATAGAATAAAATATTATTATGAATTCATAAAATATTATTATGGATTCAGAAACAACATTCATAGTTCCTTTCATGAGTCCCTCACGTTTGAGAGAGCGGATGGCATGCACAATAGAAGTTGAAGTTTCATTTAATCTGATATAATGGATTCAACTTAACATTCATAGTTCCTTTCATGAGTCCCTCACATTTGAGAGAGCGGATGGCATGCACAATAGAAGTTGAAGTTTCATTTAATCTGATATAATGGATTCAACTTTCATCTCTCTTCTGGTGATTTCTATTGTGTTCATATTCTATGTGTGTGTGACTTGATTGTATAAACAATGTATCAAAAGTATTTCAAAGGTATAAACAATGTACCAAAAGGATTTCAAAGGTAGAGAGAATAGAATGTTATGAAATATTTCATACACAATATAGCATAGTGAGTGTATGATACTACATACATGTTTCCAAAGTTAGAATCATCAGTGTATTGCATTATAGAAGGATATTTGGGCATACCCTTGGTTGGAGCACCAAACATAATATAAATACAGCTATGGTTATAACTAGGGATGCAATGAAGTTAGAATTTTCTTTTATTGAAGCCGCATAATCCATCATTGATGAGTGATTCCATTGATTCGAATCTAATACATGTCTTATAATGTTAGGAAACATAGTTGATGCAGGAGCCAACAAACTTCTTTTTGAATTTCACCGTAATGTAGTTGCGTCATTCTTTAATGAAGACACATTTAAAGAAGCGCACTTGTATATGTAAAATGGACCTTGAGCCTTTAAGCTCTCGTCCTAAGTAGATAGGAAGGCATTTATTAGAGTTAATGCTGCTAGATAGGAATTCATTATAGAGTTGATAGTTTTTAGGTTTCGAGAGGGAAAACGGAATATAGGCACCCTCCTTTGTATTATTGTATTATTCAGAGCATTGTGAATAGAAACAGGAGCAAGAAGAGCAAGTAGAGAACTTATGCAGAACAACCATGTACAGATTGAATTAATAGAAAAGATTCTGTGATTCAGCTTCATGGCTTGTGTTGTTTCTCTGTATGATGTTGCTTATGTGTTCCTGAATGTTCTGTTTCCTTTGTATGCAATTTCTTTTGAATATGCTGTGCACATGATTTCAGAGGTTTACTGAAGCCTGTGAAACAGGAGAATGAGTTCCAATTGTTTCTCTGTTTGAGACAAGAAATTCCTGCATCGAGTGTAGTTGAATTCCTCCGCAGAGAGTGCGTTGAGGGGGCTCAGCAGTTAAGCTCTCATTCTCATCTACCCAAAAGTTGAATTGGGTTATCAGATCCGTGCAGGTGAAGTGCAGGTCGAGGTTGAAATCTCAGCAGTTAGTTTGAGGAAAGGAAGGCAGGGATTACTGTTGCAGAGAGTGCATAGAATCCAGAAGATCCAATACGTAGAGAGTGATTGGACACCGAGCGCAAGGAGTGCGCCAACCTTTAGTTGAAGGAGTGGAAGGAATTAAGCTCAAGAGGGATAGACCCTTCGAAGTTCCTGGGAACAAGACCTAGGAGAGGCTCAAGCAGGATGAGGCTTTGGAGCGGGAGGAAATCTCCAAGAAGGAGAATAAACAGACAAGGATCGCAGGAGGAACTCGCGAAATCCCACTGATCGTTAGATCTGAGAAGAGCTGCGAGGGAGTTAACCTGCAGGCATAGGAAGAGTCAAGCCATCGCATATCGGAGTTCGGCGTTTGGCGAGGCAAGAGTTTTGAACTCGTTGAAATCGCGAATAGCGATTTCTCGATTTAACGGGAGCCGTCGATCATCATAGGGACGCGTGGCATCATATCCCGAGAGATCGGGGTTCGACGTTCAGGGTTTTCAACATCAAGAAAAAATTGTATCGTGGATTCGCGATCTGCGAAATCCCGATGGTGACGTGGTAGTGTGGGACCATGAAACTTAGTGGAGTACAGGTGGAGCTGTGCTGGTGCTCAAAGGCAGAGGGCGCAAGTCCACACGTGTGTCGGAAATCGGCACTTCGGGTATCAGGGTTTGCCAGTCCAAGTTGTTGACATCATGGATAGTGATTTCCCGATAGGGAAATCCCCGACGGAAGTGGAAAGCATTGACCGTTGACCATCAGAACTCAGGGTTTGGACTTTCGATCTGCATGAGATTGTGAACTAGTTTCGCGATACCGCGAAACCCGATTTCCCAACAAGCGAAGGGAGGTCATAACACGAGTTACTGTGGGTAGTGAAGACTCCCAAGTGGGAGCTGGAAGAGTCTTTGACTCTTCGGGCCGTGTGGAAGAAGGTCCTAGTAGGAGCGGCTGCTGCTGAGAGCAGGGGTTTGCGTCAAGTGGTATCAGAGCGGGAGTATCTTTTCTTTCTGTAGCAGGCATAGAGATTCATTATGCCGCCTAGAAGAGAGAGACGGTCTCCTGATCGTGAGGACAGGGACACTCGGAGGAGAGGTAGGCCGGCAGGGAATCTAGAGATGGAGAGACAGATACGAGATCTCAGGGTGAGACTCGAAGAAATGGAAACAACTCAGCGACGCGGAGTCGGCGCTGGAGAGTTCAGTGACTCCGAGGTCGAAGAAGAAGCTGGACACAATGCAGAAGAAGTCACAGCAGAGGATGCCTCGACAGAGAGGTTGATTAGATCCATCGCCAGGATGAGCTCAAAGACAAAGATGGACATTCTCGTCTATGAGGGAAGCTTAAACGTAGAAGAGTTGCTGGATTGGATCCGAGCACTCGACACCTACTTCGATTATGAGGATATTGAAGAGGACAAGAAGATAAGGCACGTTGTCACGAAGTTGAAGGGACATGCAGCCTTATGGTGGGATGAGTTGCAGGCGGATAGGCGCTTCAAAGGAAAACAGAAGATCAAAAGCTGGGATCGGATGATCGCCAAGATGAAGGCGAAATTCATCCCCAGAGATTATCAGATCACACTGTTCAGGCGCATGCAGAACCTGAGACAGAAGATGATGACAATGAAAGAGTACACCAAGGAATTTTACAGGCTCAACATTCGAGCAGGTCATCGGGAGAGTGATGACGAAAAGGTGGCGAGGTACCTGAATGGTCTAAGGTATGACATTCAGGACGAGTTAAGTATGCTGACCATCAGGACGGTGGAAGATTCTTACCAAATGGCTCTAAAATCCGAAGAGAAGCTGAGCCGCAAGTAGGGACAGCGAGGGTGAGGCAGGAGTCAGCCCAGAGGCAAGGCGGTTTCCCAAGAAAGAACTCAGAAGCCCAAGGAGGAATGGCAGAAACCTCAGGGTAAACTGGAGAGAGGTGGAACCTTACAGAGGCAGCAATATGATAAGCCGAGGAGGTAGCATACAGAGCAGGGTGGAAGATATGCTGACGCCAACACTATTCCTCGTACTCGAGGTAGAGGAAGAGGCCGTGGAGGAATTATCACATGTTTTACATGTGGAAAAGACGGACATAAATCCGTGGATTGTCCAGACAGGAAAATGGACAAAAGTGAAGCTCACATCACTGAGGCGCAGAGGCGTGATGCTGAGAACAAAGATGCAGACAGCGGAAGGTCGCTTGGAATGCATAAGATTCTTTTGACACCTGAGAAAGAGGTGAACAACTCAGTACAAAGGAGCAGACTGTTCAGAACGGCTTGTACAGCCAAGGACAGGAAATGCAAGGTCATAGTTAACAGTGGGAGCACCGATAATCTCGTTTCATCCGATATGGTGGAGAAGCTAGAGCTGGAAACAACTAAGCACCCAAGCCCGTATAAAGTCTCGTGGTTAGAGAAAGGACACCGGGTAAGTGTCACTAAACAATGCTTAGTTAAATTTAAAATTGGGAATTATCATGATGAGATTTTGTGTGATGTCATTCCCATGGACGTATGCCACATATTGTTGGGTAGACCATGGCAGTATGATAGAAATGTTGTTCATGATGGGAGGATGAACACATACACTCTGGAGAAGGATGGGAGAACCCATAGATTGCTTCCGATAAAAGATAAGGAAGTAAAGCCGGAAGTAACTAGCACAATACTTCTTATGAGTGGGAAGGAACTTCTCACAGAGATGGAGAAGAATGAAGATCCACAATTCTTCGTTGTCAGGAAGACGAGGGTTGTCTTGAAAAGCATAAGAGTGGATGACTTACCAGAGGAGATTCAGGAATTGTTGGGAGAGTTCGCTGATATCATCGTGGACGAACTACCTCGTTCGTTGCCACCGATGCGAAGGGTGAGTCATCACATTGATCTCATACCCAGAGCAAGTTTACCGAATAAGGCAACGTACAGATTGACGCCTCAGGAGAACGAGGAGGTCAAAAGGCAGGTACAGGATCTGCTAGACAAAGGACTGGTGAGGGAGAGTCTCAGTCCGTGTGTTGTTCCGACAGTATTGAGTCCGAAGAAGGATGGAGGCTGGAGAATGTGTACAGACTCTAGGGCGATAAACAAGATCACCATCAGATACAGATTTCCACTACCAAGAATGGACGATCTGATGGATTGCCTGAGTGGGGCAAATTACTTTTCGAAGATTGATCTCAAGAGCGGATATCATCAGATTCGGATGAGAGAAGGAGATGAATGGAAGACATCATTCAAGACAAACGAAGGTTTGTACGAATGGCTGGTCATGCCATTTGGTTTGACAAATGTGCTGAGCACATTTATGAGACTGATGAATGAAGTCCTGCGGGAATTCATCGAAAAATTTGTGGTCGTATATATGGACGACATATTGATTTTCAGCAAGACCAGGGCTGAACACTTGAGGCACTTGGCCATTGTGATGAGAAGACTACAGCAGGAGAAGTTGCTGATCAATTTGAAGAAATGTTCGTTCATGCAGACAGAACTCATTTATTTGGGTTTTGTAATCTCGACGAATGAATTGAAGATGGATCCTGAGAAGGTGGAGGTGATCAGGAATTGGCCATCGTCGAGGAATGTTTTTGAGGTAAGGAGCTTCCATGGTTTAGCTAGTTTCTACAAAAAGTTCATTCGAAATTTTAGTGGAATTAGTGCAGCAATGATGGACACCATGAAGAAGCGACATAAAGTTTTTCATTGGACAGCAGAGGCTGAAAGGAGCTTCAATCTATTGAAGCGAAAGATTACAGAGCAACCAATTATGGTGTTGCCTGACTTTCAGAAAACATTTCAGGTGAAGTGTGATGCCAGTGGATATGCTATTGGAGGGGTCCTGAGTCAAGATGACAGACCTGTTTCATACTACAGCGAGAAGATGGATGATGCAAAACTGAAGTACTCCACATATGATAAAGAATTCTATGCCATTATACAGGCATTGAAGAAGTGGAGGCATTACTTGATACCCAAGGAATTCGTTTTGTACAGTGATAATCACGCATTGCAGTTTGTAAGTCAACAGGAGAAGTTAAACCAAAAGCATGCAAAATGGGTAGAGTACATGCAAAATTTCACATTTTTCATTAAGCACATTTCAGGAACTGCTAACAAGGTGGCTGATGCCTTGAGCAGGAAATGTTTATTGCTGCAGGAGTTCAGAGTCAAAACATTGGGCTTTGAGAATCTGAAGGACATGTATGCAGGTGATGTAGACTTCGGAGAAGCGTACGAAGCAGCTGAGAATCCAGTTCTCAGGGATCGGAGTCTATCGCTGGAATATATGATCCAGGAGGGATTGTTGTTCAGGGGCAATCAATTGTGCATACCAAATTGCTCCATGAGGGAGAATTTGATGAGAGAAAAACATAGTGGTGGCTTAGCAAGTCATTTTGGACATGACAAAACGTTTTCGAAGCTGAGCGAATCGTATTTTTGGTCGGGGATGCGCACCGATGTCAAACGGTTTGTTGACAGATGCAGGATATGTCAACATGCGAAGGGCCGAAAGAAGAATGCTGGGTTTTACCAACCCTTGCCCATACCCGAGAGGCCATGGGAAGCGATTAGCATGGATTTTGTTTTGGGATTGCCGAGAACGCAGAGGGGAGTTGATTCCATCTTTGTGGTGGTGGACAGGTTCTCGAAAATGGCACATTTCATACCGTTTCATAAGACCAGCGATGCGACACACATCGCAAACTTGTTTTTCAAAGAAATCGTCAGATTGCATGGATTGCCGAGGAGCATAGTCTCGGATCGGGATACGAAATTCATAGGTCATTTTTGGAGGACACTATGGAAGAAGATGGGAACTAATCTGGCATTTAGTTCAGCTTATCATCCACAGACGGATGGGCAAACATAGGTGGTCAATAGAAGTCTGGGAGATCTGTTGAGAGGCTTAGTGATGGAGCACCACAGCAGTTGGGACCAGATATTACCACAGGCAGAGTTTGCTTACAATGACTCTGTGAACAGGAGTACAGGAAGGAGCCCATTCCAGATTTTGTATGGGACACAGCCGAGGGGAGTTTCTGAGCTCAGGGATTTAGGATAGACTGAGACTAGTAGCGCTCATGCTGAAGAGTTCGTTGAGGCAATGCAGGAACTTCACGCAGAGGTGAGGCAGCGACTACAAAAGTCAAACCAAGAGTATAAACGCAGAGCTGATCAGTGGAAGAGACAACTTCAGTTTGAAGTTGGGGACATGGTTCTGGCACACCTGAGAAAGGAAAGGTTCCGAAGGGGAACATATAACAAGCTCAAGATGAAGAAAATTGGGCCGTGCAGAGTCCTGAAGAAGTTCGGGGAGAATGCATATGAGCTTAAGTTGCCAAAGGACATCGGGATATCTCCGATTTTTAACATTTCGGATTTATACCCATACAGGGCCGATGAAGCAGAAGCTGGAACTGAGGAATCAATGGTCCAGTGGCAGAAACAATTACCAGTTGCACAAAAGCCGCAGATGGAGTGCATACTGGATAAGCGATTAGGCAAGAAGACCAGGAGGAAGCAGTATTTTGAATACCTGGTGAAATGGAAGAATCACCCAGTGGAGGATTCCAGCTGGGAAACAGAGGAAGTTATACAGAAACATGGGCAGACCGTGCAAGAGCTCATGGACAGGAGCCCATGAAATCTTTTGAGCCGAGGAGAATGATGCAGGAGCATCGCTCACTCATCAAGCGAGCCAGCACGTGGAGCAAGGAAAGACATTTGGACAAGCCAACAAACTTCTTTTTGAATTTCACCATAATGTAGTTGCGTCGTTCTTTAATGAAGACACATTTAAAGAAGCGCACTTGTATATGTAAAATGGACCTTGAGCCTTTAAGCTCTCGTCCTAAGTAGATAGGAAGGCATTTATTAGAGTTAATGCTGCTAGATAGGAATTCATTATAGAGTTGATAGTTTTTAGGTTTCGAGAGGGAAAACAGAATATAGGCACCCTCCTTTGTATTATTGTATTATTCAGAGCATTGTGAATAGAAACAGGAGCAAGAAGAGCAAGCAGAGAACTTATGCAGAACAACCATGTACAGATTGAATTAATAGAAAAGAGTATGTGATTCAGCTTCATGGCTTGTGTTGTTTCTCTGTATGATGTTGCTTATGTGTTCCTGAATGTTCTATTTCCTTTGTATGCAATTTCTTTTGAATATGTTGTGCACATGATTTCAGAGGTTTACTAAAGCCTTTGAAACAAGAGAATGAGTTCCAATTGTTTCTCTGTTTGAGCCAAGAAATTCCTGCATCAAATGCAGTTGAATTCCTCTGCAGAGAGTGCGTTGAGGGGGCTCAGCAGTTAAGCTCTCATTCTCATCTGCCCAAAAGTTGAATTGGGTTATCAGAGCCATGCAGGTGAAGTGCAGGCCGAGGTTGAAATCTCAGCAGTTAGTTTGAGGAAAGGAAGGCAGGGATTACTGTTGCAGGGAGTGCATAGAATCCAGAAGATCCAATACGTAGAGAGTGATTGGACGCCGAGCGCAAGGAGTGCGCCAACCTTTAGTTGAAGGAGTGGAAGGAATTAATCTCAGGAGGGATAGACCCTTCGAAGTTCCTAGGAACAAGACCCAGGAGAGGCTCGAGCAGGATGAGGCTTTGGAGCGGGAGGAACTCTCCAAGAAGGAGAATAAACGGATAGGGATCGCAGGAGGAACTCGTGAAATCCCGCTGATCGTTAGATCTGAGAAGAGCTGCGAGGGATTTAACCCGCAGGAACAGGAAGAGTCAAGCCATTGCATATCGAAGTTTGGCGTTTGGCGAGGCAAGAGTTTTGAACTCGTTGAAATCGCGAATAGCAATTTCCCGATTTAACGGGAGCCGTCGATCATCATAGGGACGCGTGGCATCAGATCCTGGGAGATCAGGCTTCGACGTTCGGGGTTTTCAACATCAAGAAAAACTTGTATCATGGATTCGCGATCCGCGAAATCCCGACGGTGATGTGGCAGTGTGGGACCACGAAAATTAGTGGAGTACAGGTGGAGCTGTGCTGGAGCTCGAAGGCGGAGGGCACAAGTCCACACGTGTGTCAGAAATCGACACTTCGGGTATCGGGGTTTGCCAGTCCAAGTTGTTGACATTGTGGATAACGATTTCCCGATAGGGAAATCCCCGACGGAAGCAGAAAGAGTTGACCGTTGACCATCGAAACTCGGGGTTCAGAGTTTCGATCTGCATGAGATTGTGAACTAGTTTCGCGATACCGCGAAACCCGATTTCCCGACAAGCGAAGGGAGGTCGTAGCATGAGTTACTGTGGGTAGTGAAGACTCCCAAGTGGGAGATGGAAGAGTCTTTGACTCTTCGGGCCGTGTGGAAGAAGGTCCTGGTAGGAGCGGCTACTGCTGAGAGCAGGGGTTTGCGTCAATAGTCAAGTGTTGGAATCTTCCTATATTTAAATGTAGTTGCATATGTAATATTGGATTAATTGGGTTGACATGTTTGGATTAGGCTAGTTGTCTGTGCGGTCAAGAGTGATGATTGGAAATGGACTCAATGTTGATATTCTGGAAATGTCGATCGAAAAGGGTATTAATTGGTTGTCTACTACATAATTTTCTTTATCTAGTCCCTAGAAAATGACTTGGATGGATGAGCCGACCTACGTGATTACCAAGTCCAGAGGAATCAACAAATGAGTGTGTTCGCCTCCATAGGTTGTTATTGTGATCATCAAGGCTTTGGCACATCCTTTCACCTGGATAAAATCCACCATAATATTAAAATATTTATAATAGTAAGTAGGTTTATATGTGATATGGAATAAAATACAAAATAGGGAACTAAACAAATTGCTCTCTTCATTCACCAAACAACTAAATTTATACATACCGAATTGGCTCATTCATATAGGCACATTCTATACAAAAAGGAAACGAATCACTTTGACCATGTATTAATCTTTATTATAATATATATTATATAACTACCTTATTAGGTATTCACCACTAATCTCTAACAACTATTTCAATTGTTATGCTCCACTCTCCAACATCTATTAAATTATTATGATCCGCTTCAACTTCCCTCATATTCGACACCATTCCCTCCTGGATTAAATGGATAATGTCCCCACTATCCTATTATTTTAAGAGAGGAATTATACCAATTGGAATGTGACATTTTGTTTACTACCATATTAATGTTGATTGTATGCAACTTATGGATTTCTCAATGAAAACAATACCAAACTGCAATATGCCACCAATGATTATTGAGAAAATGCACTACATGTCGAAAGGTACAACACTAGATGTTTTCTCATCCAAATCCATGCATTGATGATATAAATAAAATATAGAAAACAATTCCAAAAAATATGAAAGTAGTTTTTAGTGTGTTTTACATCTAGTATGTGCCCTTCAAAAACGTATATACATGAGCAGAAAAGTATCCAACAAATAAACCCATGAAAACCCACAATAGAACCATAGTGGTCCTCAACCTACCATGGTTGGAAAGACAAAGGAAACCAAGCATAGAAAATATGATTGTGACAATCATCATGCCCAAAAACTAATCACCAATTCCCACATACACACACAACAAGATACAATGGCTAAGGGGGTTGAACATATCCACTTCCTAGAGATTATCCACACCTAAAACATAATATTGTGTATTTGCATTTCAAGTTTTTTATTGTTAGTTTTTAGGACCCCAATGATGTTCATATTCATGTTTTACACTATAACATAAAACTTCATCTTCAATTTCTACAAGGGAAGCTAATAAGCTATGTGTTGTTGCTTTGGTTGTAGATTAATATTCAATGCATTTAAGAGATACAAAAAATTGGTTGGCATCTTCTTTTGCTGCATATTCCTTTCTTTTAGTGTCTTGTTTTGCATGCTTCATATCTACACTAGCTTCATTCAACATGGATTGACAAGTTTCTTCTACAGATTCTAAACTAGATTTTCAATGTTCTACTTCCAATATCATAGTAAAAACTTATTCAAGTGAAATATAAGCCCTAGTGGTTGCATTACCTAGTTTTGTAATAACCACATGCAATACCAATGCAATATCATCCATGGTTTTCTTACTTATTGTAGATCGCCATTTTTGAGTGTTAGAATACATATTAATAGTAAGAATACAAATGTTGTCTTATACATGACTTGAAGCCTAATGATGTTGATGTTACTAGTAAGGGCTCTGGTGATTTGAACGATGATGAGGAGGCACATACTTTAACCTTTCAATGTGAAATATATAAGGAAAGGAGACATGTTGGGAAGAGGGGCATCCAAGATTATATCAATTCCATGTTGGATATGGTATGAAGGGGTCAAGTATTGGTGTTCGGTAAAAGTTTCCTAATAAGAGGTAAGAAGAGAGGGAAGTCCAACTATGAATGGTTATCATCATATTGGGCTTCACGTGTAATGAAAAGGCACAATCTCTTATGGAGAGTCACCTCCCTCATTGTGTCATTATCAAAGAGAGGTTACATTGGAGAGGTGGTTATGGAATAAAATAGATAATGATGATCATCCGTAGTGAGGGTGTATGAATTGGCACAATGTGCATCATATTGCAAAACAAGCATACTGGTAGGGTGTACCTATAACTCAATTTTCACAGTGAAGAGGGGTGACATCAGAGACCATCATATCGTGGAAAAGTGGGTCAATAGAAAATGTACCACATATGTTTACAATGGAAAATATGAGCTAGCACCATCTGTGAACAATTCTAAATAATATGGTTGTGGGTGAGGCATGATAGGGAGGACCAATGCTTTCATGAGAGGAGATGATAATAAATTATGTTGACTCCAATTATCTAGGATCAACTTAATCATGTGATCCTTCACTTGACAATTCTGAGTGAAGAGGGACCCCTTGCTCAACAATAGTGGAATGGTGAGCCATAAGCATGAGATGAGGATCTAGTTCATTAGAGTTGGCCACATCAATTGGTGATTGAGGATATATAGTAGGAGTTGGATGGGAATTAGCAAAAAAGGACTTAGCAACAAGTGGACAGTGTAGGAAATGACAATTATCGGTGCTATGCGAAGTATTCCTATGAAAACTACAATAGTGATTTGTTGTGGATGGGGATGTATAATGGACAGAAGTTAATGTCAAGGATGGATTGGAGGGAAACGAGAATGTGGAGTAAATGGAAACTTGCCAAATTTATACTCTATTGCAAGAGTATTTTGGAAGGCTTCGAAGAGATATCCACAAGAGAATCCACTTCATTATGAAACTAGGGAAATGAACCAGAATTAAATTTGATAATCAATTCATTATCTCGATAAGAAATAAAGAGTTGTACCTAGAGTTTGTAGAAGGCCTCAATATATTGGTGCACGGTCTGGCAGGAAAATTGTTGCAACTGAAACCATCATCCCCATAAACCTTCATTGTATCTTGTGCGATAAAAATTCTCACATAGAGCTATGCACAAATCATTCCAACTAATAATTTCATTAGAATTTTGGATAAAAGTATTATCATTAAGTTATACGCATAGAGATGTGTCCTCGACCCATCAATGTTGGACCATTTCCCACCATTGAGACACTAACCCCTAGAGGTGACAAGCTGCAAATGAAATCTTATCATGTTGCAGGAGCTCCTTCTTGTATTTAAAATATGAAGAAAACACTCTAATCCAACTATCAACTTATTCCCCATCAATCACACCAAAAAACTAAGGCAGTATTACTTCAAGGTTCCAACGCATTCTTAAAGAAGATGTAGATGAAGGGATGCAAACATTTAGATTGTTGCGATTCTCCTTCAATTCTTAAATAAGTTGAGAGTGTTATTGCATGACCTGTGTTTGTTGCTAGAAGACTTGTTATTGTTGTTGCAAGATATAAATCTACAAATTGGTATGGGAAACCTCCTATTTGTGCATTGATTTAGAAGGTTCCATGAGTTAAAAAATAATTCTAAAAATGTTGTTTTAGGTCACTTATTTAAGAGAGTTAGTCTCTTAATAGAATCTTGGCTATAGATGTTGACATAATTTTCAATGAATTCCTAATTAAGTAGTAGACAACTGAAAAGTTGTGCATTTAATTATCAATCTGAGGTTGTATCTTACTTACAAATTTTCATGCACCATATATGCAAGTATAGTTCTATAATTTCCAAGGAGTTGTAGTACTTTTGATACGATTCCACAACACAATATTTCAAGATACTGAATTAAGTCACCAATCTATACTACTTCTTAAATTCATATTTTGCAGGGAAATAATTGTCATGCTTGCAAGAAAGTAAATCACATTGTGCAGAATGTAAATCACTCTTGTGGAAATTAAATCACACTTTGTGGAAAATAAATCACTCTTGTGGAAGGTAAATCACACTTGTGGAAAGTAAATCACTCTTTGTAGAAAGTAAATCACACTACAGAAAATAAATTACTCTTTACAGGAAAGGAAATTACACTAGTACCTAATGATGACTTGCTCAAGTACAATGATAACCTTGACTTGCCGTAACCATTATGTGATTGTACATACAATGAGATGTGTTAAAATATCATTATCATATGATGCATAAGAGAGTGGCAACTCATAAAATCGACAGAATATAAAATCCCAAATTGTAAGAGAATAAAGTTGTCACAAATCTGAAAGAAAACTGAGTAAAGTAAAAGTTGCAAGTGGAGTTACAACAACAGGAGTTGCAACAATGGAGTTGTAGCAATGGGAGTTGCAAATATGGAGTTGTAGCAATGAGAGTTGCAGCAAAGGAGCTACAACAACGACATTTACAGTAACGAGAGTTGCAACAACATCTACAATCCACAAACTATTATAAATTTGCATAAATCTTATCAACACCTAAGTCACAACTATTATCACACAATATAAAGTAACAAAATACTAATTGTTCCTAAATTGTAATTAACAGTTTATAAAACCTGGAGTTGCAACAATATAAAGAAACAAAGTATCTACAGAATTAAATAAACAACAATGAAACAATGATCCTATGCTTAATTTGCAGGCAGTACTTGACTAAGGAGGGGGGTATTCCCCCTTAGACAAGGCATTGGATTACAAAATCAAAATAACTCGAACACTCAAAACACCATCACGTGAACAATAGGAGAAATAAAATTATATTGCAGAAGTTTTGAGTTTTACAATATAGCCAAATATTGTCGCCAGAATAATCCCTCGAGTTCAAAGAAAGTTGGGGTTTTATACAATATATATGATGCCTAAATAAAACAAGGATATGGATGGACAACCATGAGAATTAGGTTATTCATCTGTTTACATTGATATCACTCATTTTTAGAAAAGAGTGGGAATATGTTGACTCAGATTAGCTGGGTAACAGTTGGTAGGTGAACTATTGTCTCTTTTTGGTTGTCCACTTTCCTTTCGTCGCCTTTCCATGTGAGGAGTGATATTTGACAGACGACTTTAACATTCATTGATGTGTTGGAAAAAAAAATCTTGGCGTTGCAGCAACATGCGCTGCATTTGGAATTGCAGCAACTGTATCATGCCTATATTTGCAGCACTTATGGAGGAGTTGCAGTTCCTACGAGTTTCAACCATTGTGATTGTTGTTGTATAAAAATGTTAGTGCAAGGAGGTTTCCTTAAAAAATTATGTAAGAATGGTGTAAAAAATGGGATATGTGAGAAGATTCATACCTAGGTAGAAAGTAAGACAAACTAAATGAGAAATATATTGAGAGAGGGTTGAGGTGGAAAAATGGTAAGGAAAAAGGGATTGAACAGGTGTTGAAAACATGCCAATTGAGGCACCCGTCATCACCCCCGGCGCAAAACTGTTGCATGTCCCTATGCAACCAACAATCAGTCAAGGTTAGAGAAATTGAGATGTCCATGAGGGTTACTGACATTGTAGACCACCTCCCATGCTTCCTCTGGATGAATGCATCCCTCATTTTTATTGATGTTATGCCTTGTTGTAATTTCTTTGTCCTCTATTGGTCCCTACACTTTTTCAGTTTGGGTAGCTTCATCAATCAACAAAAAATATGTGGTTTGGACAACCACTTCTCTTGTTTCCTTGGTTTGAGTTGTCTCATATAGATTGATGGAGAGTTCCCCTGCAACAAGAGAACTTACTGCCTCGGCAAGGAAACCTAATTTCTCAGGTGTCCTTTCTTCATCAAGTTTATCCTTCTGCATCTTGAGGTTGAGTTGTAGTTTCTAATTTTTCATCCTCGACATTCTATTATGTTTTACAAGAGATGCACATATAGGTAAGGAATGTGGAATGCTTACGCAAGGTGTAGTAGTAACATTTTCTTCAGTACCAGCAGCCTCAAGTTTTGGTTCTGATTCTTTTGAATTAGAAAATCATCTCCCAAAAGTGCTTCCCGTTGGCTCTTGTGGATCAGAAAGAGCCTCTAGTTCAGGTTCATTTTCCTATGAATATTTTAGATTAGAAATCCCTTCCCCATAAGTTCTTCTTGTTGGTTCTTGTGGAGTAGCAAGAGCCTCTGTTTCTAGTTCGTCTTTCTTTTATTCTTATGGGTTTGTAGACCATTCCTTAGAACCTCTCCTTTTTGGATCTTGTGGATCAGCAAAGGCCTTTGGTTTGGGTTCCTCTTTCTCCTGTGAATTGGAATACCATTTTGGTTCCTCTTTCTCTTGTAGATTCACATACCATTCCCCATAAGTGCTTCCTACTGGTTCTTGTGGATCAACAAGAGCCTCTAGTTCTAGTTCCTCCTCTTATGTATAGACTTCAAAGATGACATCAATCCCCTCAATTTCTTCTTGCTAGTTCTCGCGGGTCAACAAGAGCCTTTGTGTCTATTCCTTCATCGACTTCTAGGTTATTCCCTTCCACTAGTTATTGTGTGTTAGCGAGTTTTTTTTTTTTTTTGTTGAGTTGCAGACTGCAGTCATGGAGGCATACCTGGTTCTTATTTTCTTTTAAACATAAGGTCACATCTTCATGTACCCTCTTACTCTCTTTATGAAGGTTTTGTTGTCAGTGACCTCGACATCATTATCATGAATTTCTTTTATCGGGGTTGAAGTACTATGGCCCCTTGTCGTAGCTTCCATCCTAGGTCTCTTTTGTTGAAGACTGTCAGCATCTGGGGTTAATGTAGTTGTGGCACTGTTGCTTGGAGATGGAGTTGTACCTGTTGTTTCCCTTGCTCCCGAAAGTGCAACCACTTCTTCCTCTAGTGTCAGAAGTGCAGTCACTGCTTCCCCTAGTGGCGAAAGTGCAACCTCTGCATCTTGTGAAATTACAGTCGGTGCCCTAACAACTTCATTCCATGTTCATATATAATTATGTAGGGCATGCTCCACCAGTAGCTTAATAATCCCATGGTGTGAAATAGTCTCCCTGGGATTCTTTGATCTTTGCATGATGCCATTGTTGTAACGTAGAAATGTTTTGTTAAAATTCTATAATTTTGCACAAGTTGCTTAAATCCACCTATTTTCCGCCATCTCAAATTTCCAAAAAAGTCTTTGTCCCTCATTATCATCCTTCAAATTTCTTCCAAATCAAAGGTCCCAATTCATTGTCCTACATGTCAAGACTCTCATGACCTTGAACGTTTTTTTTTAAGTAAAAGAGATTGTATTTCCTTAAAGAAACATCATGTCAATACATTGTTCAGAGTCTTCCACCTGGGCTGCCACATGCATGGAAACCATAACAGGTGGCCTGCAAGAAAATATAGACGTGGCTATTGCCAGAATCCAAGACATGGTTGTTGCTAGAAACCAATGTTTTAACAAAAACAAAATTGACTGTAATTGATTCATGTGGAACAAAATGAAAGAAAAACTAGAGGTGTGGAAAACCTAGGCGTCCTTCATTGTTGTAAGTGAAAACAAACAGTTGGTTGCAAGTTGGGCAACGCTTCTGAGCGAGTGCATCGGATAGGGAATCAAATAGGAGGTCCATGTGGCTGTTGAGGATGCTCTGATTGTGGAGTTGGTCCTCCAGGGTCCGACGTATCTTGAAGATCAGCTAAAGGTGGTCATCCGAAAAATGGTGTGGGTTGAGCAAGGGTTGCTCAATGCTCCCAACCATTTCCTCATGAGGAACTGCGGTTGCATCAAAAACTATTGGCGAAGTCTCTTCCATTGCCAACCCATGGTTGGCGTTTTGAGCTATCTAATCTTTCGACTAGCTAGGGGGAATTTCTTCCTCAACCAAAAAAATGTCTGGCTCCATTGTGGGGCAAATTAGGGAGTTGGTGATGTTGAAAGGATATGGAGAAGATTCAACGGTTTTCAGCCTGAAAGGAGGAATTTCTTCCTCAATTGGGAAGCTCCCAGAATTGAGCATGGTGTCGGAGAGGTGAGGAGGTGACTTCGGGACGCTAAGAGGAGGCTGAGGAATCTCAAGCCAATTTTTGTCAGTGCGAAAGGGGTTAGCAAAGATGGTAGGAGGATTAGAGGGTTGCAAGGGGTCAGGGCAATTGCGTCAGGCTATGAAGTTGTAATAAGTAAGCCCTCATTTGGGCTTACCTCGCTCTCTCGGCATGGTGGAGTTACAACAGAGAAGGGGGCAGAGCGGCAAAGCAAGATTCTGGTCCAGCAAAGAGTGGCTAGGGGCACGACGCAAGGGAGGAATAGACTGCAAATTGATACCAGCAAGGGGATGGAAGCCTCTAAACAGAGAACATAGTGCCTGCGGAAAGGAGGCTTGGAATGCCAAAAGAAAATGAGAGTGAAAGGAAAATGCAAAATGGGAGAATGCCCATGAGAGATTACCTTAATAGAAACCATTGAAGTGGCTGAGAGGAGAGACATGAATATGGAGGTGATGCCAACCAAATGCTTCGTACCTGCTCCAGTGCTCCATAACTGGTTCGCGTGGAGATCCATTAAATTTCCCTTACCACCCCAGCACACTAACATCATTGCAGCATGAATGCTAGTCATGTTGAGCAGGTTGGATGTGAGGCTGGCGGCTGGGAGTATTTACTCCCCACTCTGCATGAGTGCCAGGTTACCTCAACTGGCCAGATGTCACCCCATCCGGGGGTCGTGACCTCGAACTTTTAATCCTATGAGTTTTTACTATTTATTTTTATATTTTGTATTCAAAAGCCAAATAAAGCCTTTGTTATGTCCGTCTAAATCGTTTCCCCAAAATCCAAAACAATTTTTAGGCATATTTTACTCTTGTTTAAAGGTTTAAATAAAATAAAATAATTGTTTTAAAATCCTTTTAAAGAGTTTAATCAATTATTAACTTTCAATGTTTACGTACTAGCACCCTCCCAAATGTCGAATTATTTACCACGCCTTATTTAATTGTTAAGTCATCCAAACCAAATGACAAGCTATAAACCTAGTATGTCCCCGCAAGAACCAATGGTGGAAAATCTTGGGCAAGGAGATTAACAACCCTTATTTGATCGCGGCCCCCTCCCTAAGCTCGATGGTTAATGAAAGAGGGAGGGGCCGCAAAACTTAACCAAGGTTCCAGGATCTTTGACGTGGAAACTTGTGGAGAAATATGGCTCCCTCCTCTATGGTTTGCGTGACCACAAAGGCCACGCCCCGCAATTGTCGTGGTTTGTCAATTCTAGAGGATACGTGTATCGTTCGATTGGGCATCTATTGGATTGGATGGTTTTCGTTGCCGGTATTCGTTTTCCTCAGTTTTTCGAGCTCTCGGTTCTTCTTTCTTCATCTATCAACTCCATCCAGGAACGTCGCCACCTGATTTACCTCCAGAATTCCCACCATCCTCGAAATAATCTCAATGTTTCTGTAGTCGTTGTTTGCTGCAAAGAACCAGTGGAAAAATCCTGCATAGTTTGGGATTGGGAGAAGGAGATATTGATGCATTTTTGAAACCCTTATTGGTGGTTGATGTATTCTCTTCCCATGGAAATAAAGCATCTAAAAATGTTTGGAGTTAGCATTGATTGGCGGTGACAGGCATGAATCTATTTTATGATTCATTTTTTAGATGGCGGATGAGAGGTTTTGAAGAATATGAAGGATATGCGACATACGATCTATTGATAGGGTGGACCTGCGTAGATCGTGATTGGGCTTCGGGTGAAGTTGTTAAGCCACGGGAATACACACTAACCAAAATGAAATTTATTGCACCAGAGAAGGACATTCGGCTGGAATAAAGTCTAGCGAGGGCCTATTGATGGGGTTTCGACTTGGGTAAGTTATGAATCCTAATGGCCGAAGTGTCCTCAAACACAATATTTTATTAATAGGAAAAAAAATTACATAAGAAACATTGCAAGAGTTTACTTCACAACAACTCAATACTCTTGCAATGAGCTATATATAAGCTAAAAGTCCTAACAAACTCAAGATATGGATCACTTATTAAATAAACAAGTTTTCATTTACAATAAATGCTATCTTAACAATCTTAAAACAAATCTCTTAATTTAGAGCCTAAGATACGACACCTCTCTAGAGTCATATCTTTTACAACAATAATGTATCTCTAAAAGTCTACATTTATTTATCAAATATTCTAGATTATTAATTTAATATTATAAATTAATAATCAATTTATTCTAACTTTTATAAACTATGATAATTGTATTTTGGATTATCTAACATTCCCCTCTATGATCCAAAAATACATTACAACAGATACCAAGTTCATCCCTGAACTTAGTAAATTTTATTCTGCCAAGAGGTTTCGTGAAAATGTCAGAGATCTTATTTTCTGAAGGACAATAAATTGGCTTGATGACATCCTTTGCAATAAGCGATCTGATATGATGATACTTGGTGTCCATGTGCTTTGTCTTTGAATGAAAAACTGGATTCTTGGCAAGCTTAATGGCTGACTGGCTGTCAATGAATAATGATGTAGCTTCTGTTTGAGAAATGCCCAAGTCCTGTAAAATCCTGCGTAACCAAACAATTTCACATGTTGCTTCCCATGCTGAGATGTATTCTGCTTCTA
>JZKD02S1548105.1:0-10423 GCA_000966675.3 Picea glauca
ATTTGTTAGGGGGGTAAAGGAGAGTGGATGTAGGATCAAAGTATGTAGGTAAATTCACTCGAGCACATGAAGCATGAGGGAATTCCTAAACTAAAGCAAGCAAAGGAGAGGAAAAGTTCAATCATCGGACTCGCAAAGAAAGGGTAATTTGTAAGCAATCCCCTTACTTGAGCAAGGATGAAGTGAAGAGGATGATAAACAATATGCCTAGCTAGGTAGCGAAGGTGAAGAAAATCTTATCTCCAACCTTTTGAAAAATGCAAGGGGTGCTTAGAATCAAATTCTTGGAAGTATGAGAACAAGAGCAGGAAAGTGGCCATCTAATTGATGCATGTGTCTCTCACTATGCCAAGAATGTTTCGAGGAAACCTCACTTGTGTGATCAATATTGTAATTTCCTAATTTCATGGAACAATTATTTTCATAACTAGTTTGAATAGTCAAAGTGAGAATAAGATGAAATTTTAATAAATCAAGATCTAGAAGCTCAAAGTCATATAAGGTAGTTAAAGAGTGAGGAATCTAAAGGGCCAGAAGCCACAATCTAAGTTTATAAATAGGACCATTACCACCAAGAAAAGGGTGTTCTCTTTTTTACATTGTAAGTTATCTTTGTATGTTAATAAAGGGAATGTCATTAGCCAACGTTTTTTATACTATTCCATAATTATGATTCACTATTGGGACTTTTTTTTCCTTACTGAGTCCTCTTCGTGTTTGTGGAAACGAGCATTTCAACACGTGGACTATTGAATTGTTTGTAATGTTTACCCTCACTTATCTTATGCTTACTAACAACTAATATGAAATAAAGAGTCTCATGGCAACATGTGGACTATTCTCAGTTGTTTAGAGCCTCTGATTTTGCATATATTTTAACTAATGGGCAAATAGAAAATTATACCTTGTACTCCGTACACATTTAAAGATACCAAACCATTATATGGAATTAACCAACCAAGTTATTGAAGTTAACAGGATTAATAAGAGAAAGAACCCTATGAACCATATGGTAACAATAAGCCTTTAAGTACAGTTTAGAAGCTCGCTTATGTTTCCACAACAAACCGAACTAATTGTATTATAAATTAGATGTTTGTTTGGATTTAACCATAAAAATACCCAATAAAGACTGAAGGTATTTGAAATCAAGTGACATATCCTAGAAAATTTTACAAAGATGCACCCACTATTGACATTAATCATCCATAATTTCCATCTAAAACCACACAAACATATGGACATTAAATTACATAGCATATTTAAAATAAAATAAATCCCTATAAATAAGTGATGATAATACCTTTAGTTATTGACAAAAATGTCCACCAGTTTATACATTTAACATGATTAACCCCAAAAAACTTATTTTAAAGGATTTATTATTATTATTATTATTATTATTATTATTATTATTATTATTATTATATCCCCGACAAAACTCCATATATTTTCCCACTCAATATAAAATGTGAAAGACAACTAACATAATATTATTAGAACTTGAAAATAATAATCATTATATTGAAAGACAACTAACATAATATTATTAGAACTTGAAAATAATAATCATTTATCATTTAAATTATTCAAATAGAGTTTTTAAAATAAAATTTACAATTAGATTTGATAAAGTGAATGACCTTATAAGAACCCAATCAACCTCACCCAATGCATTAAAACAGGATGGGTCTTTCAAATCAAAATGAAACAATCATATAAAGTAAACTAATTCACATATTTATTTATTTTATATATAATGCTCACTTGGATTCATTTCATTGAAATGATACAATATTTGAAAAGGTAGTGCCCTCACCCACAAGGCCTACCATACCCCAAAAAAAACTCAAATATTTTTTCTCTTTAAACATGATTCATTAAGTTTCATCTAATTATAAGCTCAAGTGGTGTTTATGTCATGTTTTCTTTAACAAAGTCTTCGCTAAGTTTATGATGTACATAGTCACACAACAAGCTTCAACAACAAGACTCTTAAGACAAAGAATTAGGGATAATAATATGACTAGTCTAATTATCCAATTATGCTTCCCTATATTAGTGGTACTTGGATATGTTAGAGTCTTGTCAATTTTATGTTTTATGCTTTCATATATTAGTGGTACTAGCATAGGTGAGCAATTATGCTTCCCTATATTAATGGTACTTGATATGTTAGAGTCTTGTTAATTTTATTTTTTCATATATTAGTGGTACTGGTATATGTGAGAGACTTGTCAATTTTATGTATTATGTTAGTTTTATAAATCAAAATTTACTAGGTTAACTTGCCTACTATTATTATTTTTTTGTTTTTTCCTCTCATCAAATTAACTATGTTAATTCTGGTCTATCAACTCTTGTAAATCAATTTTATTTATCGATGCATCCATCAATTTTCTATTTACCAATGCACCAATCATAATGTTATCTAACATATATTATAAATCATCAAGTGTCATCTGACATGTATGATGATTGATCCTTGTCAAAGGATATGTGAGTCAACTAAGTCAAACATTGTCTGAGGTTTGACTAAGCGATGAATACAAGGTTGACTGGTTGGTCAATTGTATAATCCAGTGTGATCCTACCAAGAAGTTAATTGAGGATTGTTTGATTCCATTCAAAACTTGGGATAGATTAAAAATCCACCTTAATTGGACATGGTCTCATTTCCTACTTATGTAAATGAGGAAATGCATGCCAATCTAGTGGTTGTATACCACTTATTATTCATTTCACCATTTAAAAGAAGGGAATTGTATGCATCCTTGTATGCCATGCTTTCTATCCACAATAGTGTCCACTACAACTGTCCACTACAACTGGCTTTTGAAGATATAAGTTCTAGTTCTTTAGGTTGCAACTTAGCTTGTTCCAACAACAATGGAAAAATATGGTCGAAACAAGTCCATAATGGTTGGAAAATATGGTCATCCATAATGAATAACTTAAAGAAATTTTCCAACTTTTTTTCCAATTTTCTCAAAGAATCTGTTTGTAAGGATCACCAAAAAAAATTCTATATAGAGACAACTAGACTTGA
Source organism: Picea glauca (assembly GCA_000966675.3). NCBI lineage: Eukaryota > Viridiplantae > Streptophyta > Pinopsida > Pinales > Pinaceae > Picea > Picea glauca. Next base: position 3,050 of record JZKD02S1548105.1, read on the forward strand.
TCCCTAGTTTGAAATGAATGAGGAACACAATGTTTGTCGTGTCAACAGCCAGATTTTTCATTAACTATTTGCAACATTTCTTATGCTTGCTTTTGGATCTCACAAAATTTCTTATGCTTGCTTTTGGATCTCACAAATCTTGACTTCTTATTGTTCATGGTCTATGTTAGTAGAAATAGTGGGTCAAAAATTTGCAATGGTTACAGTGTTGTAAATTCCTGCAAGCAACCGAGGTTGCAGCAGGAATTTACAACGATTACAGTGTTTCAAAAAATTTCATAGAATGGCCTTCACAACCCCAAATCTACCAGAGTTGGCTAGATGCAAAAAACCTGGAAATAGACTCAGCAGACAGATAGTAACTTGCTAACTTAACAGTGTAGACCCTCAAAAAAGCTCCAAAACATAACCAGAAGCGACATTGAATCTATCTATTGTCAGTAGAAGGCTTGCCTTGCATACCCTGTGTCGCTGAGGAGGAATTCGGGAGCGACGAATTCGGATCTAGAAACTGAGGGGCAGACTCTAAACTAGCTGATTTGTCCTGGATTCCCTGACATCGAATTCCTTGCTCCTGAAAATCGTCAATTTGAATCCGGATAACATGATTTTCATCCTATCGCTAATGGATAGTCTGACAGTGCTGGAGGGAGAGCACGAGGGTCATTAACACCAGAGTAAGGAGAGTACTCAGACTGCCTTGAATTGCCCTCTTCTCACTGATTACTCATGCAATCCCCACCCTCTGGAGTCTCTGGAGGATAGCAAAGTGAGAGCACAGCCTTGAAGTTTTGAAAGAAGAGAAAGAGAGAGCCTCTGAAGATGATCAATAATACCCCCAAGTCCCAACCATTCCACTTCATAGACGTTTTATTCCATGAAGAGATCGCATGGAGAGTGAGTTTCCTGTGCCTATCAAGCCATTCCTTCAAAGGAAGGAGTTCCTAACATTCAATAAGAGGAGGATTTCCCAATATGTTATCCTGCCATAGCAAGATCTTTTTATCGTTCTCCAGAATCCACGTCAATCTACTTTGAAGGAGAGGGAGTGAAGCCTTTAGAAGGCGCCAAATTGGAGATCCATACTGGAGATTTGTGGGATTGTCAAGACATCTCAATCTAGGGCCTAAGAAGTTATATTTGAACCATAAATATGTTTTCCACCATTCCCTGCTTCATGAAACAAGTCTCCACAATAATTTGGCCTCCATAGCTAGGTTCATGAGAGTCGAATCCTTGATTCTCAAACCTCCTCGACATTTGGGAACTATGACTATGTTTTAGTTGAACAAATGGAACCTCTTTGTATTGCATTTCCCCCCTTGCCAAAGAAATCGACAAAGTTCATGAGGCAGAGAGGATTTAACACAAGTTGGGGCCAAGAAAGCAAAGAATTAAAATATGGGGAAGGCACTCAAAACCAACTTTATCAAAACAATTCTCCCTGTTGGATTTAGCTAGTGTGCCCCCCATTGAGTTAATTTTACTTTGATTTTTTCAAGGATGTGATGACAGGATTGTGCAGAGGAGTGCAAACATAGAGGAAACCTTGGATATTTAAAAGTGTCATGTTCTCATTTTTGGATTCCCTTGTTCAGCAGTGGAAATGACTTATATGGCTCATGGGTGAAGGAAAAGGAGAAAATAATGGTCATATTTGATTTGGCCAAAAAGGAGAGAATAATGGTCATATTTGATTTGGTCAAAAAGGGGAAAATAACGATCATATTTGATTTCATCAAAAAGGAGAAAATAATGGTCATATTTGATTTCATCAAAAAGGAGAGAATAATGGTCCTATTTGATTTGGTCAAAAAGGAGAAAGATCTATAAGGTTTTTGGAGAAGTATAAAGGAAGGGTAGCACTTCACCTTCATCATTATGATTCGATCTCTCATTTTAAAAGTGCTCTTGTAGCCATTGTTTCGTTAGGGTTTAGCAAAACCCTTCCACTATTGGTTTGGTTTCGGTGGTGCAATATCCACCCTAGCTAGACAAGAGGGGAATCCACCCAGGATTTCCATTGGAGCCTAGACAAGATGATAATCCATCCAGGATTTTCATTGGAGCTTCAATTTGGTTTGCTTCAATTTGGATCGGATTATACAAAAGTTTGGCGGAATTTTATGGAGGAGGTTGTACTTTGATTTTGCAGGAGTCTGGAGGGTTTCAAGAAACCATGTACGAAGTCATCCCTGTGGGTTGAGCATAGGGTGTCCCATGAGGCCCTCGCTCATTGTCTCAGCCTTGTCACATGAGGCCCCGCTAGACGCACAACCCTATCACACGAGGCCCTCAATAAGGATTTTAACGATCGTAGTAGTGCATTCTGGGTCAAATCCGTAGGGCTGGACATTTATTTGCAGAGCGACAGTGTTGAAGCAGGTCACAAGAGGCTAGAAGAGCCTTGGAGAAGTTGACATCATTTATTGGCATCATACCAGGTTTCTGTTTGAATTGTTTTCTATTAGTGGGCATTGTAGTTGCCTTGCAACCATTAGGCCTGTGTGTATTTTGCAGTTGTTATTATAGCCATTAGAGATCTGTGTATTTGTTGTGATTTGGATTTCCACACCATAATAAGTTGCCATGGTTATTTTCTCTATTCCATGTGCAATGGGTGGATGTGATATATTTGACAATGTTCCTATCTTGGTGACATATGTACATTGTTTGTAAGGCATTTCCAACATAGTGTTTGATAAAATCACACAAAGAAAAAACAATAATTTGGGCAGCAAACATATATTTCCACCCATCCTGGTTGGGGACATTACAGTGTAATCAAATTTGGTGATATTGCCAACGTGTTTAGTGGATAAGAAAATATGAAGACAACTCAGGAATACATGGATGAAAATATGAAGACAACTCAGGAACACGTGGATGAAACTTGGCAAATCATTCAGCAAAACAAGAAGACGCTAGCAGCAATTAAATACAAGCTTGAGTACAAAAGTTGGCCCAAGGATTTGGATGAGGCTTCTTTGAAAATCATAGGGAAGAAAGCGAAGGAAGACAAGCATAAAAGACATAGGGACTTGTTGGAGGTACATGTATCTAATCGTGTTGAAGAAGTGTGCATTAAGGAAGAGGACCAAATAACAACCTACGATACATCATCAGAGCTAACTGATGAAGTCGAGGACAATAGCATGTTAGATGGGTACACCTATGATGAATCAACACAAGAAGAGGATGTAAGATCTTATGATGACTTGTTCCAATCAATCGATGTTGAGGATCCAGCATATCTCATTATGTATGATGAGGGTAGTCCAAGTGTGATAACACCTACGATTGATGAGGATTCAACACCATATCTCGGTTATGATGTCGATGATGATGAGGAAGTGATTATACCTCAACATGATGGTGAAATTGAACAAAAACCCTTGGCAATGCAAGATTTGGAGGACCGATTATTGGTCAAGGAGGATCATATTGTACAGGTGTTGACAAGGGCAAATGGTGCTCATACGTTTATTGAAGATATTATGTGAAAATCTCAAATGGAAGAGAGAAAAAATGGAGTTACAAATCAGATCACTAGTGCTCAATTATGCATCATCAAAGAAGCACTAGAGCAGATGAAATCAAAATATTTACAAATGTTTGTGGATAGAGACCTTGTTCTTAAGTTCGTTGAAGACGGGGAAAGGGATATTGAGGAGCTTTGTTACTATCTTAGTTTGGCACGCTCTTTATCGTTGACGGATGCAGAGACACATGAGGGCATGGGTGGCACTCATGATCTAAGGGAGGAGCCCCTTATGATGATTATGCATGAGGGGCATTCAGGGTTGCAGGTGTTTGAGGAGAGGAGTGACATATGGAGTGAGAGGTGTTTTGACCGTGCACCTATTTTGTATTGTAGGGATCATGAGTCATTTATTTTGGCTCAACGCTTAGCTACAAAGGAGGTAGTTAAGAAAATTCATTGGGGACCAACTAGAAAGTAATTATATGCACCAACTGATTGGGGGATTGAATATAGGACAGATGTGGATACATCACTCTAGGATCCATGATCGGTTGATATTAGTGGAGTGATTAATACAGTGGCACATATAGGATACATGGTGATACATGATGATAGGGGGGTGTGCAATGATATACAATAGTCTACAGTTGTGTATGGTGGTCTACAATGGGTTTTTTGGGTGTTTCCCCGAGGCACCTCCAGACAGGGAGTTCAAATGTATCATTGAGTCTGGTTCACGTAGGATCGTTGAGTGGATAGACGAGCTTCAAGAGAGTGATCATAGATTGGGATATTACCATAGCAAGGATGGAGAGTAGGATACCCACAACGTTACTCTCAGATGTTATCTTGAGTTCTTGGTCATGTCGTCAGGGTTGACCAATGAACCTGACACTCTCTAGTATTACAAGTAGTGGCAGTGGATTCTAGTGTTATTTTCTGATGCCAACGGTATTTTCAGCAGGACATGGTGGGTTCACCTGAGTCAGATAGGTGAGGCAGGTTGGATTATAACTATGACAGAGTTCCTCCATTTGGATTGTGTGGTTAGAGCACAAGAGGAGATCCAGATTGTATTGAATCAATTCACAAAGGTTTTAGCTAACAAAGTGGTGGATGGCTTATTCACTATGGAGGTAGCACACATGTTGTACCTAAGTCCCCACTTAGGGAGACAATTAGGATGGTTATGTGTGATTCACCTTTGACAGAGCATTTTTGATACTCAGAGGAGCATGTGGCATTGTTGGTGATAGGACTACATTCAGGGGAGGTGTTTACACTCCACAAACCACATGAGTACATTGATGGTGATCGAGATAACAAATTTTCTGAGGAGGACGTAGAATGGGCATGTTGGTCCAACGATGATGATTAAAGTGGCGCAACGTCATCATGGTGGTTTCTTTCTAGGATTAGTTTGGGACCCTGGGATTACATTGATTAATATATCAGCTACTATTAGAGAGGAAAGCATCAATTTTGGCTTTCCGAAGTTTAATTTTGGGAGGCTTAGGTGTGGTTTATTGGAGGAGTAGTCTTTCGAGGAGTTGACTGAGTTTATGTAGCTTATGTTTGCTTGTCTTATCAAAATCATTCAAGTGGATTCTTGTATTATCACCTTGCATACCAGTGCTATGAGTAGAGAGTGATTCACATCATACAAGCTAGTTTGGGATCCTGGCGACTTTACCACCTAGGAGATGCTTGTGTTCACATGGAGGGACTTTGTCGATGATATGTTAGGATATTTTTCGGATGATGCTTGGGTGATTGTAGTAGATTGGGGGTGTTGGAGTATTAGGGATTTTCCCTTTGATATTTGGACACTAGGTATCATGGACGCCTTATTAGTTTGTGGACACATAGACTCCTTCTGGATGTCTGATTTTAGAGTTGGTTTGGGTGACTCCATTGAGATTTATTGGCAGGATATAATCCTTGATAGTGGGGACGGATCTTTGAGGCATTACAGTTTGAGGTTGTAGGAGTGGAGGATGTAGTCCAGGCAAGAGGATCGGGTATTTATGATTAGAGTGGTGCAGCAACAACACGATGAGTCATTTCTGGTGATGGCATGGGACCCTGGGATTTTATGGGTTGATAGTTTGGAAGCTGGTACAGATGGGAGAGTGAGTTGTTACTTTCAGTAGCACATGGAGCAGTGGATCGGTTTCCTAGAGGGGATATTCTACAAAGACTACATTAAGTCTTCACATTACCTTATTTCTCTACTGATAGGTAGCCTTCAAGAGGCCCTGGTGTTATCGTATTGTAGGACAATATTGTGTGTGATAGGTGATCTGCATATTTCAGAGTGGTTTGTGACTCAGGGATCATCATTAATTTTAGTTGGGTTCAGTTTGTTGTTCCTATGGGTGTGATGACATTGTTTAAGGACAAGCAATCTTTGGGAAGGGAGGATTTTGCATGTCCCCATTTTTGGATTCCCTTGTTTAGCAGTGGAAATGACTTATGTGGCTCATGGGTAAAGAAATGGAAAAAATAATGGTCATATTTGATTTGGTAAAAAAAGGAGAGAATAATGATCATGTTTGATTTGGTCAAAAAGGGGAAAATAATGGTCATATTTGATTTGATCAAAAAGGAGAAAATAATGGTCATATTTGATTTGATCAAAAAGGAGAGAATAATGGTTATATTTGATTTGGTCAAAAAGGAAAAAATAATGGTCATATTTGATTTGGTCAAAAAGGAGAGAATAATGGTCGTATTTGATTTGGTTAAAAAGGAGAAATATCCAGCAGGTTTTTGGAGAAGTATAAAGGAAGGGTAGCACTTCACCTTCCTCATTATGATTTGATCTCTCATTTTAGAAGTGCTCTTGGAGCCATTGTTTCGTTAGGGTTTATCAAAACCCTTCCACTATTGGTTTGGTTTCGGTGGTGAAATATCCACCCTAGATAGACAAGAGGGTAATCCACCCATGATTTCCATTGGAGCCTAAACAAGAGGGGAATCCATCCAGGATTTCCTTTGGAGTTTCAGTTTGGATCGGATTATACATGAGTTTGGAAGAATTTTATGGAGGAGGTCGTACTCTTATTTCGCAGGAGTCGAGAGGGTTTCGGGAAAATGTGTATGGAGTCATCCCCATGGGTTGAGCATATGGTGTCCCGTGAGGCCCTCGTTGGTTGTCCAAGCCTTGTCAAGAGAGGCCTCGTTAGATGGACAACCTTGTCATGTGAGGCCTTCGGTAAGGGGTTCGGAGATCGTAGTAGTCCATTACAGGTCAGATCTGTAGGGTTGAACGATTATTTGTAGAGTGGCGGTGTTGAAGTGGGTCACAGGAGGCTAGAAGATCCTTGGAGCAATTGACATCATGTATTGGCATCATTCCAAGTTTATGTTTGAGTTTTTTTTCTATTAGTGTACATTGCAGTTGCCTTGCAACCATTAGACCTGTGTGTATTTTGCAGTTGTTATTATAGCCATTAGATATATGTGTTTTTGTTGTGATTTGGATTCCCACACCATAATAAGATTCCATGCTTATTTTTTCTATTCCATGTGTAATGGGTGCATGTGATATATTTGACAATATTCCTATGTTGGTGACATATGAAAATTATTTTTAAGGCATTTACAGCATAGTGTTTGATAAAATCACACAAAGAAAAAATAATAATTATGGCAGCAAACATATATTTCCACCCATCCTAGTTGGGGACATTACAAAAAGAGTGCCACTTTTCTTCATATGAGGATCCCAGAATCCTGGCAATTAGAATGGTGAGAATAGGTTGGAAATTCCATTTATATAGTTAGCTTTAGGATTTATTTATGAGACCTCCAGAGGCTGACATGAATGATTCCATTATACTTTTAAAATTGTTATCCAATATTGTTGAGGCCACATTGATTAGGAG
>JZKD02S1548116.1:0-10423 GCA_000966675.3 Picea glauca
GAATTTAGATGGCATTTCATATATTGGAAGTATCACAAACATACATGTTTCATAAATTTTGCATCTAGTTTGGCATTCTACATGTTTTCTTTTGAATATATATATATATATATATCATTTTTTGAAAAATGTGCTCCCACGCTCCCGCTTCCCGCTTCTGCTTAACTCCCACGCTCTGGCAACACTGGGGCACACAACGTTCCATCTTCGTCTTAGAGAGGAACCACACACCCATCTCATGGGCACACCCAACTCATGGGCTTCCTCACCCCACACAGGGGCACACAACGTTCCTTCTCCGTCTCAGAGAGGAACAAAACACCCATCTCATGGGCACACCCAACTCATGGGCTCTCTCTCAGGCCAACTCACTTAGTTTGTGTCTTGGAGGATGTCTCACGTAGTTGTAATCATCAACAACCATAAGGAAGAATGTCATGCAAGCACCCCATTGAGGTCAAGCAATCACTAAGTAAGCCACTTTCAATGTGCAAATCCATTAAGTTGCATCCAAGGGATAAACATACACCATGTACCCTAATTCTCATGAAGCACCCCCAAACATGGTGTAAACACTTTTAGAGTAACCTTGAAAGCCAACATTACCTTCATTAAAACAAACTAGCAATAACTAAGAAAAACATGCGTCCTTCTTTGAAAGTGTCTATCATGGCGTGCCCCATATTGCACATTACATTTCCTTTTTTGTTTGTTGCCAGAACCGAGGTTTTAAATCCTTGAACTCGAAATGTTGACAATTGATGATACTACTACCTTCAACATAAATAACTATCCGCTAGCTACTTAATAGAGACACTTCCATCTTCCATAATCCTCTTGATATTGTGAGAAGCATATGAGAATAATGTTAATGTATTAAGGGAAACTAGGTGACCCAACCTAGTGTTATGCATGTTTGATAAAGGTTTTAATAACTTAACTTAGTTGTTTGTTTTGTGGTAGTGGTTGCAGTGGTATCAGAGCGTACTTCTATCCTGTGTGAAGGAGAAGATGAAGAAAAGAGTTAAGAGAGAGAACATGTTATGAAAGGCAAGTTTTGTATGAAGTGAAAAATATTCAGCAAATGACCAACTTTGGTTTTATTGAATAAAAGTGGTAAACATTATTTTTTTAAGCTTAGGAATATCAAAGGTCAAGGGTTGAAATATTAAAAGAGAGGACTGTTATCACTCAGATCCTCCCTAGAGGAAAAGTCCAAACCTCTCCAAGGGGAAAACCTAAGGACACAAATAGGCAGACCGCCCACTGTCACCTCAACGACACTGCCTTTGTAATTCTAGGCTAGGGTCACTAACCTATAGGGGGAATCCGACATGTCAAACTAAGTCTTTGTAAATAAGGAAGGGTGAGGACAAGGACTAGCGCTGACTCCATCTTAACTTCTCTAAAGATTTGATTCATTGAAACAAGAGAAGATAATACCAAATGATGTTCATTCATAGTCTATCATTTACAACAACCCACACGGAAAACAATGAAGTGTCTTTTAGCTATTTCACACGCATCAAAAGTTCATTAATTAAGTGTCATTCTTCCATTGCCATTTAAGTGATTATCATGCATTTAAGATTTCTTCAGTGATCAATTACACTCGTGCGCCTGTGAAACAACAATATTCTATGAAAGACCCAAAAAAATAGAAAAATTGGCTTTAGTCAAGGGTGTGTCATATTCTACAACGCTTAGATATACCTGTAGGTTCGGACACCCACGATACAAGAGAGTAATCTTTTCGAATGATGTTTTCAGTGCATTGTAACAGTCTGACGATCAAATCGATGGTTTCAGGATATCTATTGAGACTTTCGATATACGTGAAGGTACGTGGAAGTGAAACTCCGGTTTCAGGTGCTGTCTAATGCAATACTACTTGAGTGGGTATCAACAGGGGTTACATGGACTTCCAACAAGGGGAGATATAATCTCTAAATAGCCCTCTAAAATCACAATGTATCCCTGTGTGTATTGATCCAAACCGCAGTTTTAAATGCTAAGCGACAACTCCCTGTCCTTATTTATAGACGTCAGGTGCACATATTCTAGCCTAGATTACCAAGGGTCTTGCCAAGAATTGTGATAACATTATCATTGCTTGAATTTAATTAAAAAAAATGAAGTGCTCACAATGACATTCTCACCAATGCATTTCCATTTTTTTTCATGCATTAACAAATTTCAAAGATGGAGATTCAAATGCCAAGTTATATTCGACTTTCTACTTGCAATTCATTAATTATTTTGCACCATGAGTTATAAGGTTCTTCAAAATAAAATCGTACTTCATTAACAAAGTGCAAGGTAAAAAGTCAAATGTAAAATTCATCGAACTATATATCCACACATTTATCATTAAGTGCCCAAATATTGAAGCAAGAAAACATTAGAATTTAATTCACATTTAATCATAACTAATAATCCATGTCAAACAATGAATAAAAATGTCAATTGCTCCAAGGTCAGATGTGTTAGTTAAATCTTCATGTATCATCAAACATTAAATAAACTTTTTAAGTCCACGAGTCAAATGTGATAGCCAAACTTTTGTATGACCCAACAAATTTGAATATTGTTACTTTAAAACCTAACCGCGGGTCATTTACTCAGCGCAAAGGTTTATGCAAAGGAATATCTGTTAAAATTTTGGTATGCTCGTTTTACCATAGACAATGTTACACCATTGTCACCCAACCATAGGCACTTACACGTACCACCCGCCAGGCACAATAACCTTTTCTTAGATAGATTTTGTACATGAAGCAAGTCTTCTCAGATAAACCCTAACCAGAAATACCAACACGGTTGTAGCAACAACACAATACCAAGAGAACATACCTTTACCAAGAGAAGCGCACAAGAGAGAGATACCAGAAAGACTAGCGCCCTAACTAGTGCAACTGTTGCTCCTCAGACTTGCACCCTAATTGAGTGAGTGAGAGAGTGCCAAATGAGCTATCGCCTGCCTTTATTTATACTAGCCTGTCCAAGTGACTTTTCATGTGGGGCCAACTTCTCTTTCTGGAGCCTTCTAATTCTTTAGTATTATTCTCCTTGGGTCGACTTCTCTTCTAGGGTATTTCCACATCTGTTTAATGGTTCTCTTGCTTCCAGAATCTTCTATTCTAAGCACAAAGGTTACACTGGAGGTTAATACCTCCCGCAACTACCAAAACATCAACACTCCCTCTTAGCTAGGGAGGTATTAACTATGATGTTTTTCAAGTAATGGTCTCAATCACATCCATCCATCTCACATGGCATGGGCAAGGCTCACGTGGTCTTGCAGACCAGTCTACAGGTAGCATCACCATAGCCACACAGGCTATCTCATGATCAAACAAATCATGTCACAAGTATCACCATCATAGCCAAACATGTTTTGTCATAGTCACACATAGACTATCTTATGGTTATGTCACAGTCATGCATCTGGTGGTTCATCAACATATGTAGCATCTCTCTAGTGGGCACAACCTCATCTTCCTCTCAGACCTTATGGGTCTCGATGTCCTTTTGGACCTTATGTCATTACATGACTTCATTTAGCTCACTCAAAGCTAGGCAACTAGCCACTTCAAGCAGAACCGTGCTACTTCCCAATCTACACAAAGTCTGGGAAACTATCCAGTTTAGCTGGTTCACACAGAATTGCGCTACTACCCAATCCATAGGGAGTCTGGGAAACTATCCAGTTTAGCCAGTTCACACAGAACTGCGCTACTACCCAATCCATACGGAGTCTGGGCAACTATCCAGTTTAGCTAGTTCACACAGAACTGCGCTACTACCCAATCCATACAAAGTTTGGGCAACTAACGTGCCTGTAAATGACTACCTGCTGCTACCACACTCTGTAAGCTACTGCCCCTTAGAATCACATATGTGACTCATCATTCCCTCTTATGAGGGAAGTCCTTCTGGAGCATGCCAAGCTTGTCCTTGAAGTACTCAAACTTTACCTTTCACAGAGGCTTGGTCAACACATCTGCTATCTGCTTGTCTGTGCCAAGATACTGGAGCTTCACAACTCCCGTTTGCACTAGATCTCGGATATAATGGTACTTGATCTCGACATGCTTGGACTTGTCATGAAACACAAGGTTCTTAGACAACTTTATACAACTCTGGTTGTCACAAATAATACAAGTCACCTCCAACTCGAGATCAAACAGTCTTGCAAGCAACTTCCGAAGCCACACAACTTCGCTACTAGCTGAACATGTGGCTATATATTCTGCCTCGGCCGTACATAGTGTCACACTAGTCTGCTTCCTGCTGAGCCACGAAATCATAGCTGACCCCAAACTAAAGCAACATCCTAATGTACTCTTCCGATCTGTGACACTACCGGCCCAATATGAATCAACATAGCCTTGCAGTCTTATCTTACGATCTGAAACATTTTGGAGTCCAAAGTCTATTGTACCCTTCAGGTACCTTAATACGTGCTTTGCCGCAATAAAGCGAACACGTCTTGGTTCAATCATATACTGACTCAAAGTGTTCACCGCAAAGCATATATCTGGCCTAGTATTCGTCAAATACATCAACAAACCAATCATCTACCTGTGCATGGTGACATCCACTATCTCTGAAGAAGTATCACTCAATAACTTCAGGTTCGTCACCATTGGTGTGGGCATGGATTTACAATCCATCATTTCGAATCTCTTTAGGATTTCTACCTCATATTTTCCTTGGCTAAGGAAAATCTTGTCCGGTTTCTGCCACAGCTCTAGACCCAAGAAATAATGCATCATACCCAGGTCTTTCATCTCGAACTCTGATGCAATCATTCTTTTGCACTCAACGATGAGCTTCTCGTTCCTTGTTAGAAATAGGTCATCCACATCACATCAATATCATTGGTCCACTATCCTCAACCTTGTAGTAAAGGTTGGGATCTGCTTTACTCTTGGTACAACCCAAGCTCATCAAAAAGCTGTCAATTCTACTATACCATGCCCTGGGTGCTTGTTTCAATCCATACAAGGCTTTCTTCAATCTGCACACATGTGTTTGCCTGTCATGTGTCTCGAATCCTTGTGGTTGCTCCACGTACACTTCCTCTTCCACTACACCATTCATAAAAGTTGTCTTCACGTCCATCTGATGTACCTTCCATTTCATTACTGTAGCTATCACAAGTATAGCTCTAATTGAAGTGTATCTCGCCACAGGAGAAAATGTCTCCTCATAATCTTTTCCTTCTTTCTGTCACTAAAACAAGGGAATCTTCCCAGGAGGTCTCATATCTCCTCGAAGCCTCTGAAGCTTCAATCTAGCCTCCTCACTCATGGCACCTGTCTGTCAGTCCTGGAAGACGTCTCTCTCCCATATTAATCTGAGGAGGAATACTTTTTGAATGAAAGTCTCTAAGCCATTGACTCTCTCTGAGATCAGGCTCACTCCGAGTCTATATAATCTCCGGAGCCATCTGCTCCCTCTGCATGTGTTGACCTTCTCTGAAGTCTGATCTCCTATGAACTGTCCTGGGAAGGTTGCTCCTCCCTACTGGATCCTGAGGGCTGACTCCCTCTGAACTCTAGCTTCTCTTGAGCTGGTTCTTGGTGGGGCCGCCTGCTTCACCATTGTTGGAGCCATCTACTCCTCATGATATGGCTCATCAATGCCATATATCTCTACATCCTGCAAAGTGTCACGGGGCCATGATGGTCTCTTCCTGGTTGCTGCAACGATTTTGGGTAGGCCCTTCTGGCTCTACTAACTCTTCTTGATGATCTGAAGAGTGATCAACTACACTAGAGGGATTTGTTCGGTCATTTTTGGTGCCTTCTGCTCCTTACAATTAATCTCCATATGAGATACTCTGTATCCCGCAAAAGTACCCTTCTTCGTCCTCTTCTTCTTTGGTACATGGATGTATACGGTCGTGTATACAACTTCTTATTTGGATAGTCTTCTCCATGTCTCAAGCTAGAGACTGTCTAATATGTTGCCTCTTGCAACCGTCACTATAGCTCCTCTCAGAGTTATCACCTGTGACCTGCCCGGAACAAGAGCAACAACAAGGGAAAACAAGAGACAAGAATAATATTCTTATAATAATAATAAAAACAAGAACGGGAACAATCGTCACAGTAGCTCCTTCTCAGAGCTATCACTTGTGATTTGCCTGGAACAAGAGCCAAAACAAAAAAATACAATAATAAGAAATAAGAACAACACTCTTCTGGTGTTGTGACCAATCATTCCTCCATGGTAACCTGCCCAAGTCAACAATCAAGAACATCACCTAGAGGAGATCAATTTATCTTGTAAACAAGTGCATCATTAATACTAAACAATGAGCTTTTACTTAATGATCATCATACCAACAATATTCAAGTGTTACAAAACATTTGATAGCAATAGTAGTAATAGAACTTTAAAGACTGTTATTCTAGTTACAACACTTACTTAAGCTGTAGCAATATAAGATATCAAACCTGGAGTCTAGCTGCTGCTGTCCCATTTGAGTTGTTCTATATTGTAGGGGACATCAGTACTGCTGCCTCCAACTCTTGGGCTTCCTCTGAGTGTACTAGATCTAAGATCCCTTTGGATCTACTGTCACTGCTTGGAAACAAACTCTTCACATTCTTGCCTTGTGCACATCATGATTCACTTGAATCCCTGGAAAATCTGTCACCATCTTGCTTACGATCGGTAATGCTTTGGCAGAAATAAATAAGGAAAAATGCCTCAAATTCAGCAAGAACTAGTGGACTTGCTTCACGCTTCAGATCTGAACCAATTTCTCCCTGTTCTCGAAAAAAAGAATGAGCTAATACATGGGGAAAGAGGAGAGGCAAATCGAATCTGAAAGATGGGCAAAATAGGCAACGATTTGCATCAGAAAAAGGGGCCAACAGCCAGAATTGTCTATGAGATGCACTGCGAAACCCCCTCCCAACAACCTGATATTTAAAAAAAATCAAACCTGCAAAATCTTAACCAGATTGTTAGAGATAAATTTAAAGAAGAAATTTAAAATTTTTGTGGCCGAAAATGAAAAAGATCAGTGCTTAAACTAACCGAGGACTATGGGGTCTAATGCATGTAGCCAATGAGGGATTCCTTCTAAGAAGTCCTATGGCCTAAAGGTCTGAAAATCAAACCTTCTTAAAACCTTAGAAATTCAAAATGAGACATAATGCAATCAAGGAGATATGGACTCACAATAATCTCTACAAACTAACAATCTAAGAGAAATTTTTGCTTCATAGAAATAAATTGTGCTATAACTTACTAGAATGTTTTTAACATGCAATTTCAAACTTTGAAAGACTAATTCAGAAAGGAAATATAACTCCCCCAAGTGGCTAGCAACCACTTGGGCTCCTATCTTGAGCACACTCCAAACCCTGCAAGAAGTACCTTCTATGTGCTCCAAGAAACAAATTATCTACACATAAATGGCTAAGCAAACACTAAACCCTCATACATTAGCAAAGTAGAAGAAAAAGGCTCTATTCCATTGATATCCAACCAAATACCTTATATAGATGAGGCACCCCACCAAAACCATGAGTGAGAAACCATGTGCTCTCTCAAAACCACGGGCAAAAACAATGAGCTGCTAGGGCGCCATCATAAAACAATGGGCAAAAACTATGAGATGCTAGGGCGCCGTCATAAAACAATGGACAAAAACCATGAGCTGCTGCCAAAACCATGGGCAAAAACAACCCAAGGAGGGATGGCCTCACAAAACCATGCTCAAAACCATGAGCTGCTCCAAAAACCATCACTCACAAGTGGAAAGTGGACCCCACAAGAGTTGCACCCCACTCAAAAGCCAGTTGTCCACTCAATGTGTAAGAAATGGGCCCCACAAGAGGTGCACCCCCATCAAATCTGCATACATGTGGTCTAGAGAGAGAAGTGTGCCCTCCAAGTGTGTGAAATGGGCCCCACAAAAGGGTGCGCCCCACCAAAATGTTTGCTGACCATACATAAGTGTGAAAAGGGGTCCACAAAGGGGTGTGCCCTATCCAAAGTGCCAAATACTCATTCCCACATATGAAGTGGGTCCCAAGAGGTGTGCCCCCCACCATGAGGGTTAGAAATGTCAAGTAATCACCTTGTAGCCGACTTATGCATGCTCCATTAACAAATACGTTGATGATGATCTTGACAACTTCGTCATGGTTCCCAATGTGAGGTTCCAACTCATAGTGATGAGTCAAGCTCATTGCATAAGTTAGTATAATCATAATCATATTCAAAGTATAAAGTTTTGACTTAGGAAAAGCATAGAAATTATGTAAATAATTTTTATTGGCTTTTCACTAAGATTTCTAAAGTATTTGAATTTGGAAATTAAATTTTCACTTAAAGTAAATTTCTGGAGTCTTCTAGAAGATTCATGAGAAAAAGGAAAATAGTGATAAAAGGAGGCTGAGGGTGAGGGCACAAGTCACTCATTGAGCAAACATAAGAAGAGGGCGTTTGGCTGAGAGAGAAGTCGATTTGCTGGTTGAGAGAGAGGGCGACCTGGGTTGAGGAAGTGAGCAGTACAACAGGTCGTACAACAACACAAGAGTAGGCCGATTCCAGGCTGTACAACAACGTGGAAGGGGCGAGCTGCAACATGCCTTACATGTCGATTTTTTTGCAGGCTGTACAAGCCGAACTTAGGAGTTGTACAGACCGAGTTTCCTTGGCTGTTTTGGGCTGTGTCCAAGGGCCATACAGGCCATACTCTGCTGGGCCATACAGGCTGTTTCTAATTAGGCCGTACAACTTGTTTTGGTTGGGCCTGTTATAGCACAAGTTGTAGGTTGGCAAAAGCCCGACCCAATCACAAAAGAAAGTGCTACAACTTGGGAATCCTACACCCAATGTCACCTCGATGTAGCTCCCGCACTTCAAAGGTGACTAGGTCACTCTAGGGAGGCGATCCTGGTGACTCTAGGGGGAATGAGATGGGGATGGATAGAGATGGAAGTGGAGCCCCTAGAGGTCAAATCTGAATGGAGTGAAATGTGGAAAGAGATGCCTTGTAAGTCCAGTGATTGTTTCCCCAAAGGTATAGTACTTCTCCGGATGATTGTACTTGCCCGAGACACAAGAAAATCCAACTTGCAATGATATATGCTAGTATGGATCAGCAAGTTAATCCTGCTGTCTTTAATTTGCAACAGTAGATGACAGTTTATATCAGCAAATAAAGCATCTAAATCAGCATACAAAGCTCTAAACTAGTTAAGCAAATCAACATCAAGATTAGCAATGAATAGAGGCTGAAAAATGACACATAAGAGGCAAGAGAAGATGGCTGTTGTAAACATGTATTTTCTGCAGAAAATTGTAGCCTTATGGTTGTAGCTTTCAGTCACTTATATCAGCAAATTACACCATCAAAATATGCCAAAAGTTAGCCCAAAAGATGCGCCCTAGTTAGTAGAGTTAGTCTAGGGCTAGTTTAGGAGTTAGGATTAGTTATCTATCTAGGTTAGATCAGCCCTAATGGCTGTAGGTTAGGGTTTGCAACAGTAAGTATGGTAGTGGGAGAGAGGGGGCGCCCTAGTAGAGGAAGACTCTTCTCAATGTAGCAAACCAACTTCAAGCAAGAGATCTTTCAAAAGATGAAAATTCACGTTTCCCAAGGCAATGATTTTGTATCTCCAATGCAAAAAATAGATGATTAGTGCCTTTACTATTGTGTTAATGGAGTCAAATAAATGAACTAGAGACGCTACTTCCTTGGGGGTGTAAATCCTCTTACTTCCCAAGGCAAGTATCTGTAGTTAGGGCTTGGGAATGAGGGGTGTAAGTCCTCTTACTTCCTCAAACAAACCCTTGCAACATCAATGAATTTTAAGCAATGAATGATGGAGACTAGAGTGGGGGTGTAAATACTCTTACTTCCAACATAGTTCCTAGCACAACAATCCTTGACTTGAAAAAATTATAGCATAAGAGTAAAAGACCATACCAAAATCAAGAAAGATGCTAAGATAATCCACCATAAAAGCTAAAAAAACATTCCTCCAAGGCTAGCGCCTCACTCCTCCATCAACCATTCACAAGAGATAGCCATAAACAAGTGCACAAGAGACAAATATAGCCAAGTGTAGCGAAAATTTCAGATCCAAGTCCTCTCACCAGAGGGAGAGTTATGTTAAAATGAGATCTTATGATCTCTTATTTATACAAAATGTCACCAAGGTGACTTGTCCACATATTAAGGGGTAAACCATAAGACTAGGGGTCAACAAACCTAATCTTGCCCCCTTTAACAAAGTACTATTAACAATTCATTTAAAATTCACGTTTGCACATAATAAAACCCTAATTTTAGTAGGACGTCACCCCTTTAGGGGACGTTTTGGCATTTGGAGGAGGTCGTTGGTGATGGAGAGGAGTAGAGAGGCTTCCCAAAGCCACATGTCAAGCA
>JZKD02S1548127.1:0-10423 GCA_000966675.3 Picea glauca
CGGAATGCAACAAATAATTTCCCAAGGAAATATTTCCACTCCAATAACCAGAACACCCAAGGGGGAGGTAGACTAGTTAATCTGGGAACCAAGAAGTTTGGGGACAGCCCCAGAGAACCGTTAAAATGATGGGAATGTGGAGAACCTCACTTAAGGTGGAACTATCCGTGTTTAACTTCTGCAACAAGGACCATGATTCACAACCTACAAGAGGCCTCTACAATGGGATATATGAGCATAATCTTACACAGAATCAATGCAACGGTGGATGGTCGATAAAATGATCTCCAGTCTACTGTAGTGGAAGTTGAAGGTAAAGTTAATAATAATCGTGTTTCTGTTTTAATTGATCCAGGAGCTACTTTGAGTTATATTGCTCCTGGTGTAGTGGATTCAAATAAGCTTAAGAATGTAAGGCATACAAAGTCTTGGCTAGTACAACTAGCAACAATAACAAAAAGAAAAGTAACATATTTCATTTATGATTGTGAGTTTAGTTTAGATGAGAAAAAAAAAGATAAATCTGAATATTCTACCATTAGGGTCTTACGATATAATTATTGGATTGGAGTGGTTAGAGAGGCATAAAGAAATTGTGGATTGTTATGAAAAATCACTCACTTACAGAGATGAAAACAACATTGTTAGGACACTACAAGGCATATGAAAACCAGTCTCAGCTATGCATATTTCAACAATGCAATTTAAGAAGTGCATGAGTAAAGGTTGTCAGATTTATGTTATCCAAGTGACAAATCTGTTGGAAAAAGAAAATAAACCTAGGCTAGAAGATTTTTTCGTCTTACATGAATTTAGGGATTTTTTTGTCGACAAAATACCTGAACTACCCCCAAGAAGAGAGATAGAATTCTCTATCGATCTATTTCCAGGATCGACCCCTATATCCAAGGCACCCTATAGAATGAGTTTTCTTGAATTAACAGAGTTAAAAATTCAACTACAAGAACTATTGGACAAGGAATGCATCAGACCAAGTGTCTAACCATGGGGAGCACTAGTCCTTTTTGTTAAAAATAAAGACGGAACTTTAAGATTATGTATTGATTATAGATAGTTAAACAAAATGACTATTAAGAACAAGTATCCCCTACCTAGAATCAATAATCTGTTTGACCAAATGGGAGGGGCAAAGATTTTTTCTAAATTGGATTTAAGATCTGGTTATCACCAGGTCATAATAAAGGATGAAGACATAAGTAAACCAATGTTCAGGACGAGATATGGACATTATGAATTTGTGGTTATACCGTTTGGTCTCACTAATGCACCAACAACGTTTATGTGTTTAATGAATAGCATATTTAGTCTATACTTGGATAAGTAATTTGTTTTGGTATTTATTGAAGACATTCTAGTGTATTCGAAAACGGAAGAAGAACATGAAGAAAATCTAAGGATAGTATTGTAGACATTAAGAAAACACAAGATGTATGCAAAATTTGACAAATGTGACTTTTACCAAAAGAAAATACAATACTTAGGACATGTAATATATGAAGAGGGTATTGCAGTCAATCCAGAAAAGATAAGAGCCATCATGGAATGGCCTATCCCTAAGGATGTAGTGGATATCCAATCATTCATGGGAATCACCAGATACTACCACAGATTTATAGAAGGATTCTCTAAAATTGCATACCCTATAATATCCCTACAGAAAAAGGGAACCAATTTTATTTGGTCGCAGAAATGTCAGGATAGTTTTAATAAGTTAAAATAGTTGTTAACAACCACACCCATTTTAAGGGTAGAAAACCCGGATAAAGACTTCATAGTCTATCTGAATGTGAGAAAAGAAGGTTTGGGAGGTGTCCTAACTCAAGAAGGGCACGTTATTTGTTACGAGTCACGAAAACTAAAAGATCATGAATGAAACTACGTCAATCACGACATGGAATTAGCAGTTGTAATCCATGCGTTAAAAATGTGGCGACACTATATAATGGGCAGAAAATTTATATTGCTAAATGATAACAGTGGTGTGAAATTCTTGTTTAGTCAACCAGATCTTAACGCAAGGCAAACAAGATGGATTTCCTTCTTGAGTGAATTCGATTTCAAGGTAAGACACATCAAGGGTAAGGAAAACAAAGTGGAATATGCCTTAAGTAGAATAATTCATGGGTTGTTTGAGATAAATATTAGCAGGGCAGAAAGAGACATTGAGAAAAGGATAAATGTTGCAAGTAATAATGATGAAAAATACCTCAAAACAGTGACATATTTCAAAAATAATGCAGAAAATTTAGAAAGAACAGATCTGAGTTTGGACAGAAATGGATTATTAAGATTCAAAAAAAGGTTGTACATACCATATTCTACTGAATTAAAGCTAACAATTTTGGATGAAGTCCACAAGAATCCATATTTTGGTCATCTGGGATACCAAAAAATGGTAACAACATTGAGGAAGTTGTTTTATTGGCTTAATATGAAAGGTGAGGAAAAAAATACATATCTAAGTGCCTAGATTGTCAACATGTGAAGGTTGAACACTAGCATCCAGTTGGTCTATTATAGCCTCTACCTGTATCGGAATGGAAGTGGGAGACTATATCATTGGATTTTATCACAGGTTTGCCTAAAACTCAAAAACATAATGATTCAATTATGGTAGTAATCGATAAACTTAGCAAGTTGGCACATTTTATTCATGTGAAATCTACTTATAAAGCTATTAACATCACTGAAATATTTATGAAGGAATTTTTTAGACTGCATGGTATTCCTAAAATGGTGATTTCGAATAGAGACGTCAAATTTACATCTATGTTTTGGAAAACATTGTTTGTAGGGTTGAATACTAACTTGAATTTCATCACAAGCTACCATCCATAAACGGATGGGTAGAATGAACGAGTGAACCAAATTGTGGAATATATGCTACGAATGTACGTAAGGATGAAACCAAGTAAGTGGGAGGAATACCTGCACTTGGTGGAATTTGCATGCAATAATGGTTATCAAATATCGGCTAAGATGAGCCCCTTCAAAGTACTGTACAACAAAAAGTGTACAACTCCGATTAGCTTGGATAACCCAGTTGACAGACTCATGGTGGGAACAGAAATGCTCCAAGAAATGGATAATACAATAAGAAAAGTACAACGGAGTTTAAAGGAGGCACATGATAGACATAAAATTTACGTAGATCTGAAAATAAGACACCAGGAATTTCAGGTTGGAGATCACGTGTATTTAAAAGTCAAAGTAAGAAGAAGTTCATTAAAGCTAGGAAACTATTCAAAGTTGGCACCTAGGTTTTGTGGCCCCTTCGAGATATTATCTCAAATTGGACCAGTGGCATATCAACTTACACTCCCCCAAATTTGAAAGTTCATAATGTATTTCATGTTTCTTTGTTAAAATAATATATTCATGATCCTACTCACATGAATGATTAGAACATAGTGCAAGTGTAACCAGAAGGCGAGTTCCAAGAGGAACCTCTACGCATTTTGGACAGGATACAAATAGTACTACGAAATTAAGTCGTCACCTAGGTAAAAGTGCAATGGAAGCACTTTAGTCCTGAGGAAGCCACTTGGAAATCGGAGGAATATTTGTAGAAATTTTATCCAACCATGTTCCGAGAAAGGAACAAACATTGAGGACAATGTTGTACTAAAGGGGGAGAGGATGAATTATCCCCAAAAATATTTAATTATTAAAGTTTGTATGCACTTAGGAAATTATTTATGTTTTTGGAAAATTCAAATTTGGAAAATTATTACCATTTATGGCAATTTTGAATTTGGAATTTGATTAATTGTAATTAATTATTGTGATTGTTGGGTAAAGATTTGATTTTTCCAACCAACTCTTTGACTATGAAACTTGTATTCTAGGGTGGAACCTGTATCACTTTAAACAAAACCTGGGAGGTTATTTTTTGTAACACTGCAAGTTCGAACTGGAATACCTTTCGAGTGAGGTGACCTCATCAATCCACATCCTTAGAGAGATTAATTGCTACAAGGGAAAGATCAAGAATATCAGTAAACAGAGTTATGAAACAAATCAACAAAAACTAAATATTGAAGATAGAGTAATGTTCAGGACAAATTCACGAAATTAAAACATTACAGATTTAATACATGAACACACACTTAGCTTGAGGTTGGCATAGGTGCATTCCCATTGGCGTCACTGAGAAAATTTTCCAAAGGCCTGAAGGGGAGAAGTGGACCCAGAATAATCTGATGGGTACCCTCGTAAGTAAAACAAGGGTCCCATCATTAGATTATGGTAACCGAAAGAGTTAATCAAGCATTCCAGAATGCAAATAAGCAAGAAGAACTCTTCTAAATATCTAAGATTTTTATAACCAGAATGATAAAGAGTTCGCATAGTACACTGCATGTCGAGCAGAGGTGTTATTGCCTGATTTTAAATTTCAAATAGGGCCACGAAACACTGGTATCATAACCTTTAAATTTACAAAATGATGATGAATAAAACATAGGCAAGAACCTGAGTATGAAACGGAACCCAAATTACAATTTTGAACCGACTGAATTTATCGTAGATAATGATAATTAAATAACATTTTTTTTATGCAGAGGAAGTACAAATGAACACCGTAACCACAGTTTAGGAACAGATAATTTAGGGAAAATTCTATACCCAGAATATATACTCCGGGAAGTAAGTTATTTAAATCAAGTAAGGTCTTACGACTTTTACCCTTCTTGTATAAATTACGTGAGAAATAAATAAAGTGGATACTATAGTCAGGATACTACATGCACACACTATGGCAAGGAAGAATCTCGTTACAAACCACAAGGGATATTTTCTTTATGACTTTGCACCATGGATTTAAAACGAAATGAATTCCAGTAAGTCCAGGGAGGCATTGTCGCAACTTTAAGAACTGAGGGTTTGGTTATTCATGCCATCCTTGCCTCCTTGCGAAGGCAAGAGATATACATAACATATTACATAGGGAATAATGACATACATAGAGTATGCCACAAGAGGGTTTAAGGAACACTACAAAAAACCGCACAAGATTTTAACCACAAAAATATCGATGATAGGTATACCGCACACAGTTGAGGCGAGCATGTTCACGTCATAACTTCTGGCAAACAAACCCTAAAATTTTACCATCAACTATGGAACTAGGAAGAGGAAGTCATCTATACAAAATTTGGACCAGTAACCAATGGAAATCTCGTTGGAGGGTGGTCACAACTCATGGTATCTTAAACCGCTATGAACTAGGAATATATTACACACAGAGAATGGAGGGAATACTTTCGAGTTTAGTTGCAGAGACAATCACAACTACTTTTAACCCTTCTCAAAAACTATCACTACACTATAGGTAACTTAAGTGTTAAAGTATGTTGTGGACTTACAAGGCAGTCATGTAGCCATTTCTTGCTTTACGCCAAGTAGGGACCTCCATGTCACTGGTCTTCCTCATAGGAAAAAATCACAGGGTTAGTACAGGGGTGTTTCACAGAAGACGCAGAGCCAAAGGAGAATGGAACAATAGTCCTAGAAACCCTTCACTGCGTATAGTAATAGTGGGATTTACGATGACTGTACCTAGCCATGTGACAGGATGGAGGTGGAACTATTGTACTAGACACGGGGCCGAGTGACAACCTCAGGGATTAATATTGCAGGTAGCCATTAATAGGTTGGACAGAGGTTTTAATCAGCATCTGAAAAACCACTCATTGAAATTCATACCAAATTTATTTCAGAACAAGAGGACAACTAAGTTAGGGCACAACTAAAGTCCAACCATCTGGTTTGATCGCCTTGTTGAGATCAGAACAAATAAAAGTTATCATTGGACATCATAGCAATGCCAACTGTAACCATGTTTTAGTTACTTTGGTAATAGAGGTTGGGGTGCAACCATAGAAAGTTCTCCACAAAGTCTATTATTTAAGAAGTTATCTTAAAGCCACCTTTATTTTAAGTCTATGATATATGCATTGAACCCTTTATATTAAGTCTGCGATGTATGCATTGAATTAGAAATTCGTATAGTCCCTATTATTAAGTATGAGATAGATGCCTTAAAATCAAATTCATATAGACCCTATATGATATGATTATTGTCTATGCATAGGGATTATTGTTATTCTAGTGGGGTCTTTGTAATCTAAACGTTAATGTTTATGCATAGGGATTTTTGTAATTCTAGTGGGGTTTTTGTAATCTAAATGTTAACGTGTGTGCATAGTGATAGTTGTAATGCTAGTGGGGTTTTAATCATTCAAAGGATAATCCTTTATATGTTCATTAGTGAATAAGTATTTTAGTAACTAAGATACTAGGGTATAGTGAGGATATCCCTTAACCTTCATATATATTTGATTATTGTACCAATATGGAAATAACTCAGAGTTATGGTCTCTATGTATGATATTTGGTTTTATTGATAAAATGGTAGCGTAAAACATTGCGAAAGAAAAATAGTGATGACAAAACTACCCATGTTTATTAAGTTGAGATCTGTCGAATTAAGTTGTTCAAGGATGGAAGAGATTTAATGTCCCTAATAAAAATAAATAAATTATGGTAAATTTGGGGAACATTACGGTAGTGCACTACTTAACCAAGATATACCAAGACATAGACCAAGAAACCCTCCTTGACGTCACACTTAGCTACAGTAGCAGTTCCTCCTCCAAGACTTGCACACTGTAGACCTGAGTTTATGTAAATGAGGTGTTGGCCTCCTTTATAAATAGTGGTATGGCCAGCCGATAATTAGGTCTGGGCTGACTGTCACTTTAAACTCTTAATTTACATTTAACTGTCAAGGCACAAAAGGGATGACTTTTTCAAAGGAACAATAGGGCCTAATTAATAAATATAATATAATAATATTATTCAACATTCCCTCTTAGCTAGAATATTCTTCGAAGTTACAATTTTTCAACACTGTATTAATAACCAAATATCAAAATAGCATAAAAAAAACCTTAGAATAAGTACTCAATGCCTTGAAAAAGATAGAATTTCAGATAATAAGCCTCTTCGAGGGGAAACCTCCTTATACACCACAAAAATTTCCAAATACACGATGATTCTAAATGAAAAGGTATCCTTGGTATATATAGGAGACTACGAGGTATAATTACAACTAATGGACCAAAGCCGGCATAAATAAAATAACATTACTAATGTAATATGCTCCAATTAAGGGGTAATGTGCCACTATTTAGGGCTTAACATGCCCCTCCCCTTCAGACAAGTGTTGTCCGCAACACTTGATTAATTTTGGATGCTTCTGTATAAAAGACTCATCTTCCCAAGTAGAATCTTTAGTAGGTAGTTTCCTCCACTTAATGAGATAATCTGATATGGATATATTCCTCAGCTGGCGAATTCTTGTGTCATTGATAACTTCAGAATCCAATATGATTTTTCATTCCTCGTCAAGTTCTAGAAATATATTTTGAACTGGGATCTTGTCACCTATAACCTTCTTTAAGCATGCAACATGGAAAACTGGGTGTACTTGCGAATATCCAGGCAACTCCAATTTGTATTGCATAGTACCAATCTTTTGAAACAACTTATAAGGGACATATTAATTTGGTGATAATTTATTATCCTTAATATCTTTCTTGAGGTACATATGTTTGTATGGTTGTAGTCTTAAAAATACCCAATCCCCTATTTGAAAACTTCTTTCACTACGATGTTGATTTGATTGTTGTTTCATGCGATTATGTGCCATGGTCAAGTTGTCCTTTAAGAGCTGAAGAACTTTTTACTGATTCTCAATGTGATCTTCCACTACTTGAACATTATATTTTTCTTCTAGAGATGAAGTGATGGAAGGCAGGTGGTATCCATAGAGTGACATAAATGGTGTCATTTTTGTTGCAATATGAAAGGAAGTGGTATACGACCATTCTTCCAATGGTAACCATTTGAATCATTGTGTTTGTTTATCAGAGACAAAGGAACAAAGGTAGCCTTCCAAACATTTTTTCATTGTCTTAGTTTTTCCATCAGATTGAGGATGATAAGATGAGCTATGAGCCAATTGAGTACCCAAACAAGAAAACAATTATGTCCAATGAAGATGGGAATTTTTTCCAATGAAGGTGGCAATTGTACTGTATTTGAAAGGATGAGAGAATGCACAAAAGTGTGTGTACTTGGTCAGTCTATCAAAAATCACCATGATGACACTCTTTCCTTCAGACTTCGGTAACCCTATGATGAAATCCATGGAAACCTCCTCCCAATGTTGAATTGGGATGGCTAATGGTTGTAAAAGACCCAGGGTCTTAATTGTTTCCACCTTAATTTGTTGGAAAACCAAGCATTCTTCCACAAACCTTTGAACATCAGTTTTAAGGCCATCCTAAAACAATTCCTTCTTGACCCTATGGTAGGTTTTCAAAAATCTCGAGTGCCCTCCTACCAGAGAGGTGAGGAATTCCAAAAGTACCTTTTTTTTTAGTTGGTATTTCTTACATAAATATAAGCGATATTTTTATCATAGTGAATGATTTTTCCATGTAAATGTATCTTAGTGAATCATACTGAAGATAGTCTTTGTTACAAGAAGTATTTAAGAATATCATGAATTGTTTTGACCTTGAAGTGCCTACCTATTACGTAAGGGTGCCATTTCTTCAATGCATGTAGTATTATCATCATTTCCTTCTCATAAATGGGTTTGTGTAAGTCTTTTCCCTTAAGTGTGTGACTTTCAAAAGCAAGGGGCCTTCCTTTTTGCATTAGAACAACACCAATGCTATTTCCCGAGGCATCACATTCCACAATAAAAGTTTTTGTGAAGTGTGGTGTGGTCAAGAAAAGATCTTTGCACATCACCTCTTTAAGTTGTTCAAAATCTTGAGTTTCCTCTAGAGTCCATGAAAATGAATCCTTATTAGTTAATGTCATTAAAGGTGTTGTTATTCTTCCACAGTTCCGAACAAACTTGTGGTAGTAACCTGTCAAACCCAAAAATCCTCTAAGATTCTTCAATGTTTTGGGAATCGACCAGTCCATCATTTCCTTAACCTTGTTAGGATCTACCCCTTGACACCTTCATGAGATACAATATGAACCAAATACTCTACCTCCTTCATCCCAAAGAAACATTTGGATGGTTTGGAATATAGTCGTTTCTCCTTTAGTAGTTGCAGCACCTTGCCAACATGTCACACATGATCCTCCGAAGGCTTGTTATAGATTAGTACATCATCAAAAAATACCAACACAAGTTTTTGAAGGAAGTGATTGAAAATGGAATTCATCAACCCTTGGAATGTGGAAGGTGCATTGATAAGGCCAAAAGGCATGACCACAAATTCATAATGGCCTTCATGAGTTCAAAATGTTTTTTTTGGGATATTTGTTTCCTTCATTCTAATCTTATGATACCCTGAACGAAGATCCAACTATGTGAAATAGATTTCTCCATGTAGTTCATCTAACAATTCATCAATGACGAGAATAGGAAACTTATCTTTAATAGTGATCTTGTTGAGCTCTCTATAATATGGACACATATGCCATGAGCCCTCTTTCTTGAGTACCATTACCACCGGTGTAGAGTAAGAACTTTGGCTAGGTCTAATAATGTCGTCCTCTAAAATTTCTTCAACCATACGCTCAATTTCACTCTTCTGAGCATAAGCGTATATGTAAGGCCTGATGTTAGGAGGAACACTCACTTGAATTAGGTGAATAGCATGATCATGATTTCGAGTGGGTGGAAGATCTTTGAGAATATCTTCAACTACTTTGGAATGCTTATCAATGATACCTTGGATATCTAGGGGAATAGATGGATTAGTTGTTTGAGCATATAGTGATCATATTCGTACAATTACACCCTAAGGCCATTTTTTCAATAATTATGCCATGCCATTAGAGATTATCACCTTACTGGGTTTCCCTGTGATACCCCTTAACTCAATTTATTTTCCTTCCAATGAAAATTTCATGAAAATTTCTTGAACATTAAAAGCCATTGTTCCCAATTATTGTAACCATTGGAATCCTAGTATGACATCAACACCACCCATGGGTATAAAAATCATTAGAATATTCATTGCATATTCCCCCATAGTAATATTGATATTATTTCATTTTCTTGAGAAATTGATAGTTCCTCAATCTACAATCATTGATTTAAATGTTGGTGTTGGATATATAAAGCAATTGAGAGCTTTGGCTAATTTATAGTGAATGGAATTATGAGTACTAACATAGTCAATTAGGACTATTTGTTAGAATATAGAATATGGTGTGCTCATTTTACCATTGATGATACCTTCGTCACCCAACCATAGGCCGAAGCCTCCCTCCGAGCACCTTAACCTTGACTGAGAATTCCTCCAGAAGAAAACCATAGGCTAGATAGCCAAACAAGGAGTAGTGCATCAATCCCCAAGGATAG
>JZKD02S1548149.1:0-10423 GCA_000966675.3 Picea glauca
AAATCTCAAGCTATCAATGGAAAACACATGAGCAAAACAAACTATGCTCTGATACCACCTGATCTGAAAATAGAAGGCTAACTTGTTATGCTATGCAAGCACCCTTTACTTCATAAAAATAAACTTTACAGGACCTTGCTTCATGTGTTAAAATATGCAAGATAAACTTATGTGTTAAGTTCATGTATCTTCTTGTAAATTTTTATGTGTGAGGAATTGTTCTTTTAGATGGTTAAATATGTACTTAAGACAAATACACAACAACACAACTTGCATCAAATAAACCATCAAAATCACAACAAGAACAAGTTTATAAAGGATTTCACCCCCCTCCAGGCTACATCTCCTTGAGCCTCCATCAATGGACTTGGCTCTCTGGGATTAATTAGTCAAAAGTTATTTTACAAGCTATTTCTCAACTCCAATGGAAAAATAGATAGTACCATTGAGATCAGAACACATAAAAACCACAAGAATGACTAATAGAACTCTGAAAATGGATCATGTCTCATCTGGGCATGACCTCTTCTACATGTGGCCATAAGCTTCCCTGAGCTTCTCTTTGGCAAAAACACCTGTAAAAGTCCTCAACAGCCTCTGAAACCAAACCATGTCCTCAATCAATGAAGGCTTCAAACTCCATGGAGCTTCTTGAAACTTCAATGGTGAAAAACTTGCAGAAGAAGTCTTCAAATGGCCTTGAAAACAATACCAATGGATCCAGCACATCCCAAAACCCCTAGCTGGGCTCTTACGACACCTCAATCGGCCAAAAGATGAAGAAGTTAGGTCTCGTCCATTTTCCTCCTTCAAGATTTCTGAAACTGGTTCGCCAAAACACACCTTTGTGTGCATGAACCAAGAACATGCTCCAAAATGCGTGTTAAAACCTTGCACCGGGCGCAACCATGCCAATGGTGCAAACTATAGAACGGTTATGGCGCCTCCAACCCCTAACCGCCTAACACTCGGGCATATGGTGGCATAAGACCTCGAGCTATGGCAAAAGTGCTTAACCATTACAAAACTGTTGTAACCACTCCCGTGCTCCAGGTCATGGTCATATGTAATACAGTCATATACCCACGGGATTAACTTTTACCCGTTTCAAAACCACATTAAAAAAAACGCGTGCACCATTCCACATAGGGTATGGTCATATTATACATATCCATATGACTGGGGTTTTGGGTTATACTCCCATCCGCCATTTTCCATGGTGGTTACATGTGGTAGAAAAAAAACCATGGCTATACATTTAAAACACTGTGCCATATGATCGTATGTAAGGCATGAAACCGGGGGTCGGGGCTAAGCCCCGGCCCGACCCCCGCCAAACAATACAAAAATGCGATTTTAAATACATTTTGTTCCATTAATATATCAAGTAACACATGGTGGCGCATTGGCTAGCGGAGGTTTGTAAAGGCTTTGGCATAGGGGGTGGTCACCGGTTCGAATCCAGTTGACTAAATTTTTTTTTAATCAAACCAAAAACCAATAGTCAATAAAAGGGTGCCACATGGCAGCCCATGATTGGGCCACATGGCACCATGCCATTTGCCCAAAATATGCCAGGTGTCGTAATCCGATTCGCTCACTGTCAACCAATCAAAAACTACCATGTCAGCATCTGCCACCTCAGCGTACGGACGTGCCATGTCATCGTACAGACATGCCACGTCAGCATCCGTACAGACTGTACGAACTGCCCAGTCAACATCAAAATTTTTACCAGTTTGACTTGACGAACAGATCGCGATATCTCTCTCTCCCAACATTCGTTTGAGACGAAACGAGTTGCATTGGGTTCGTGACGACGAGGGCTACGGTCACGTTCGTTTTGAGGCAATTTCGAGAATTTTGATTTTTGTGCTAAAATTTGACCCCTGGTCCAGATTTTGATGACATAAACAAGAATTACATTCTATAAATAGAGTTTGATTTGTGAATGTAAATGAAACGTGGATATTTAAGAGGAGAAACATGGCATCTTCAGAACAACAAATGGTAGAGATGGTTATATTCGAAGAAGAGGCCACTCCAGTTGTTACTGGCATGCCAAAAACTCAGGCATTAGTTCCTTCAATCTCTCCTTTAATGTCAAGTTTGAGGATTCCAAATTGTGATATGAATTTCTCCAATCGATCCTTTGGAAGAGTCTTCATAAAAATGTCTGCAAGTTGATCTTCAGATTTACAAAATTAAAAAAAAAGAAACTTTTGTTGGACAAGCTCTCTAATGAAGTGATGGTGAATGTCAATGTGTTTACTCCTACTATGGAAAACTGGATTCTTTTTCATATATATTGTGCTTTTATTGTAACAATAATCTTTAATAGGTTTACGAATTTCCATGCCCGATTCTTGTAACAATCTTTCAATCCAAATGACTTGAGTACTTGTAGATGATGTTGCAATTTACTCTTCTTCGGTTGTAGAAAGAGCAGTTGTGGGTTGGTTTTTGCTGCTCCAGGAAAGAATATTTCCTCCAAAAATAAAAGCATATCCTAAAGTACTTTTGCGATCATCCAAGCTACCTTCTTAATCTGCATCTGTGTATGCTACACCATTGAAATTATTAGTAGCATTATAAAACAATCCAAAAAATCTGGTACCACTTACATATCTCAGTATTCTCTTAGTTTCTTTCCAATGATATTCACGAGGTTGATTCATGAACCTAGCAACCAAAATGACATAAAACATCATTTTTGGTCTAATAGTTGTCAGATACATTAAACTGCCAACCATGGATCTATAGAGAGTGGCATCACAGAGAGAAGATTCATATTCTTTCATCAATTTTATCCCAACAACAAGAGGAGTACTCACAAATTTACAATTATGCATGTTAAACCTCCTCAACATGTCTTCAACATATTTGGTTTGGTAAATAGATATACCCTTAGTTGTTTGTCTAATTTGTATGCCCATAAAATATTTCATTTCTCCCAAATTAGATATCTTAAATTCTGATTTCATTTCTTATTTAAACTCCTTCACAAGTGATATTGAAGTGCCCATAAATATTAAGTCATCTACATACAAGTAGAGAATAATAAAATATGATCTAGTGACCTTTTTGTAGACTGCAGTTTCAGAAGAACACTTAACAAAACCATGATCATGCAGATATTTATCAATCTTAGAGTACCAAGCTCTAGGAGCTTGTTTAAGACCATAAAATGCCTTCTTAAGACTATACACCTTATCTTCTTTACCTTCAACAATAAAACCTTCAGGTTGTTCAACGCAAACTTCTTCCTTTAAATATCCATTTAAGAAAGCAAATTTTACATCCATGTTATAAACTTTCAACTTTAACTGAGATGGAATGGAAATAAAGGTTCTTATTGTTTCAAGTGTTACTACGGAAGAAAATGTTTTCTCATCGTCAATGCCTTATTGTTGCACATACCCCTTTGCAAATAAATGTTCCTTGTGTTTTGAAATTCTTCCATCCATATTATATTTTAACTTGTAAATCCACTTTACTCCAATGGAATATTTTCCATGGGGGAGTTCAACTAACTCCCATGTGTCATTTTTTTGTATTTGAGACATTTCATCCTCCATTGCTTGCACCCATTTCTAAACAAAACAATCTTCTTTAAAATTGGCAGGCTCAACATTTGTAGAAGAAACAAGAGAAAAATGATCATTAACATACCTTGATGTCTCATAAATTTCCTTCAGACTTCTGTTTTTTCTATGAGAACTAGATGGAGATGTTGCTTCAGAACTTGTTGATGAACTAGATGAAGGGGATGTTATTTGATAACTTGTCGATGAACTATATGAAGATGCCTTTGATGGAGAACTTCTTGTAGATGAAACTGAAATTGTCACGGTAGATGGATTCTTTGATGAATCATTATCATCGAGGATTAAATTATGAATATGTGGGATAACCAATTTATCTTCACTTTCATACTTAAAATAAATTCTTCCTTCATAAAATATCACATCTCTACTTACATAAAGATTATCAATAAGAGGATCATAACACCTATAAGCCTTACTTTCATCTAAGTATTGAATAAAAATACATTTTACATACTTTCCATCAAGATTTTGTCTTAGCTCAGAAGGAATATGAACATGGCATGTAGACCAAAAAAATTTCAAATGAGAAACAATTGGCTTTCTACAAAACCAAGATTCATAAGGAGTAGAGTTCTTTACCATTTTTGTAGGACTTCTATTGAGAATATATGTTGTTGACTGCACTGCATCTGCTAAATATATGTTTGGAAAAGACATTTGTTTTAACATACATCTAGCCATCTCTACAATTGTTCTGTTTCTCCTTTCTGTTGTACCATTTTGTTGAGGAGTATAAGCTATCGCTAACTCCTTTTTGATGCCATGTGAGCTACAAAAATCTTTAAAATCATTGGAGGTGAACTCTCCTCCTCTATCAGTTCTTAAAACTTTCAAATAGAACCCTCATTCCTTCTCAACATGTGCTTTAAATTTTTGAAAAAAGCTAAAATCTTGAGACTTATCACTTAGAGAACAAACCCAGGAAATTCTTGAATAGTCATCAACAAAAAGAAGAAAATATTTGTTTTCTGCAAGGGACAAATTTTGCATTGGGCCACAAATATCTACATGTACTAAATACAAATTCTCTACTACTCTAAATTGATGGAAAGGAAAACTATCTCTATGTTGCTTCCCTCTTACACAACCTTCACATAACTTGTTACCGTGATTTGTGAAAGAGGATAAACCTCTTACTAAATTCTTCTTTTGCAGAATAGAAAGAGATCCAAAATTACAATGTCCTAATCTTTTGTGCCAAAGCCAAGACTCATCAACTGAGGCCTTCAAACAAGTTACATTTGATTCCATTCTCATCAAAAACATCATATTTTCTGTCATAGGAACTTCAACAACTAGGGCAGTATTGTTAAAAATCCTACAAAACCTTCCTTCAAAAACAATCTTGTAATTTTTAGAGTTTAGCTTCCCTATGCTAATCAAATTGTGCCTTAAACCTGGAACAAACAAAGTATCTTGTACATACATAACACCTCCATTCTGGACTTTTATGGCAATGGTACCTTTACCCATTATATCTGCTTCATTATCATTGCCAAAATTTACTTTTCCCTTTACACTCTCATCTAACATTACAAACAAACTTTTGTTTCCATTTATATGATTTGAACAACCACTATCTAAATATCATGTAAAATCATCTTTAGCTTCAAGGAAATTACTTGTAAGAAATAGAGTTTGAGAGATTTCATCTTCTTCCTTGCTGAAATTTGCTTGAGAGGTGTCTCTCTTCTTCTTAAAGAAATAGCTTTCAAGGTGACCATCTTTATTATAGTAGATGAAA
Source organism: Picea glauca (assembly GCA_000966675.3). Taxonomy (NCBI): domain Eukaryota; kingdom Viridiplantae; phylum Streptophyta; class Pinopsida; order Pinales; family Pinaceae; genus Picea; species Picea glauca. The sequence goes on from JZKD02S1548149.1 coordinate 5,353, forward strand.
TGAAAAATGCATTTTCCAGAGCTGCTGCTTCTTCCTCTACCTTGGCCACCTCTTCTTCTACCTCTGCCACGACCTCTACCTCCTCTAAAAAAAGGAGTAAAATCTTTAGTCATGGCAGTTGAAAATTGCTTATTCTTCTCATCAACTTTCAACTTACCTTGAAAATCCTGATCAAAGGGTTCCTCATTCCATTTCAAAATCAGTAAGGGTTAGCTGAGATAAATCCCTGACTCTTCTATAGCAATAGTAATTGGATCAAACTTTTTGGGAAGACTTCTTAAAACCTTTTCAACAATCTTCCTATCTTAAGTATTTCACCATGAGCATGAATAGCATTTACAATATTATGAACTATAGTAATAAAAAATTCAACATTTTCACTTTCTTTCATAGATAGAGATTCAAAATATCCTCTCAACATCTGGAGTTTAACAACCTTTACCTTGACATAACCTTTATAAGATTTTTCCAAAGTTTCCAAGCATTATGGGAAATTCCACATTCTGCAATTTTTGGAAACACAAAAATATCAACAACTCTTGTTTGAAGAAGAAACAGAGCCTTAGCATCCCATTTCCTATTCTCCTTCAATTATATCTTTTGATCAACTAATAATGCATTATAAGCAGCTTGATCAGCTGGCTCCGTGCAGAAACAAGCATCCATAAATCTTGTGAGATGAACAAAGTTCTCATCTTTACACTCCAATACTCATAATTTTCCCCATAAAAAAGAAGAATTTAGTACTGAACTGAATTGTTATTTTGGGTCATTATCTCCTTCTTCTGACTGCAAACAGCCACAAACTGCAAACAACAACAGACCTATACCAAATAAAGAATCTGAAAAAAAAAATGGATTTAAGAGCTTAGTGAGTGCCCAGAAAACACGGATTCAAAAATAAACTTTGTTTGAAAATCTAATTTCGAAAAGGTACAGTGCACAAGTAACACAATTTTATCACTCACAAAACCCACTAACTCGCTTAGTATAAACAAAAATTACATTCTATAAATAGAATTTGATGGACAAATGCAAATGAAACGTGGAGATTTAAGAGGAACAACAAATGGTAGAGACGGCTATATTCGAAAAAGAGGCCACTCCAGCTGTTACGGGCATGCCGAAAACGCAGCCATTAATTCCTTCAGATATCATCTGCTGGGTGAGTAAAGCAGAAGGTTCTTTCAAAGTCAGGGATGCAAAAAAGTGCAATGAACGGCAGCGCATATGGCAGGTGATGATATGGCCCAAAATATTAACCTTCTTTCCTAAGAGTTTTTGACGTGATAGATTTAGAAAAGTGCAATGAATGGCAGCGCATCTGGAAACCTGGGATTTGGCCCAAAATCTTGAACTTTTTCTGGCTAGTTCTAATGAGGAAAGTCTTTACCTAGGATAAACTCGTAAAGCTGGGATATGAAGGCCCTTCCAAATGTATGTTATGCGGGAAGGAAGAAGAATACCTAAACAACTTTTGAGGAAGATAAAACCATTTGGGATAATGGAGCAATCATGCTTCCTCTATATGGAGGAAACAACATTGATACAACTAAAACCATAAATCTCTATGTTGAATTTCTTATTTAAATCTCTATGTTGAATTTCTTATTTAAAACAGAAAAATTTAAAAAAAAATTAAGCCTTTTTAAGTTTACACTTTTTCCAATGATTGTTTTTTAAGAATCTCTTGGTATATCATAGTATTAATATATGATTATATTTATGGTTACTTTGGGCCACAAATTTGTTCACTTAAATCTCTATGTTGAATTTTTTATTTAAAACATAAAAATTTTCAAGCGTTTTTTAAGTTTACACTTTTTCCAATGATTGTTTTTGTAAGAATCTCTTGGCATATCATACTATTAATATTTTAAAAAGATTATGCATTCTATTATTCCCTTCTCCCTAGGATATGGATGGAGTGTTGCCGAACCCTTGAGATGATGTGAGACACTTAATCAATCTATACTAATACAGGAACAAGAACTTATCATAATTAATGCATGTAGATTATGCGAACACGAATATAGAAGGTTACATGAACAAGAGCTTATCATAATTAATGCATGTTGATTATGCGAACATGAATATAGAAGGTTACATGAACAAGAACTTATCATAATTAATGCATGTTGATTATGCGAACATGAATATAGAAGGCAAAAGGAAGAAGGATTTATTTATATGTTACATGTTAAGAAGATTATGTATTTGTGATATTCTTCTAAGCATGTTACATGTTAAGAAGATTATGTATTTGTGATTTTGGAATAGAGTTGCCATGAAAATTATTAATAAAATTTGTATTGTTTTAATTAATTATAGTTATGATAAGATAAGAAGTTTGTATTTATGTTATTGGAATAAAGTTGTCATGAAAATCATGAATAAAATTTATATTGTTTTAATTAATTATAATCATGATAAGATATTGACATTTTTTCATAACATAGTTTCATATTTTCAATAACCATAAATTTTAACAAATATCTCATCAAATTCAAAATTAAATATCAAAACTAAGTAATCAAATCACACTTTAAATTAAAGTAGGTTAAATACAATCCATAAATGAACATAAATCTATAGTTGAAGTTTCAATTGAGAGATATTTTAGGATGTATTTATGAAACTATATGATGAATGATCTTACTAGATATTTAAATTGTAAAGGTTTCCTAAATTGTTTTGTTCATGTAAACTTTTAGAAGTTTTAGAGTAAAAACTATTTTATAATATTGCTAATATATGTAATCTTCTTAACTAGACTTTTTTTTTAACTAAATTCTTTTTAACTAGATTAAACATAAGATTGTTTCATTGAAATATAGAGCATATCATCTAATAATTAGATATTTATTTGAAATATTGAAAAAACCAATAATTATAATGTTTTAAGATTTATGTGTTAATTTTTTCTATTGAAGAAAATCCTTTTTTATATAAAAACTTACACCAAAAAAAAAACTTTTTAATCACAAATTGTTTTATAATTATATCTCAATAAACTAGTTTTAATTTTTAATGATTATTTGCATTATAGGATAAAGTTTTACATATCTGTCATTGAAATTTTAAAATAGAATAACATAACTTAACACTTTACTTTAAATAAGGATAACCATTAAAGAGTAACCATTAATATTAAAACCTACATTAATTTTGTTTTGATAATATAGCATTATTATTTTTATATAAATTTAACTATTAATTTATAGCATTATTATTTTTATATAAATTTAATTATTAATATTATAGCATTATTATTTTTATATAAATTTAACTATTAATTTATAGCATTATTATTTTTATATAAATTTAATTATTAATATTAAATTAATATGAAAGTCTACATTAATTTTGTTTTGGTGAAAAAAATTGACATTATTTCCATATTTTTATTTTTATTTATTACCATAAAAGAAAAGTTAAACCCAGAATAATCTTTTAATTTGAAATATGACCAAGTTCTTCAAATTTAGTCCCAGCAGGTACGTGGGATTCCACTGATACTGCTGATTTCCGAGTAATACCATTGCAAGCAAATAAACCTATAAAGGAGGCTGCAGGTGGCATTAGCATTAGTACACACAAACTACCAGCAGAAATACATGATGATCAACCAGACACTATGAATAATATTAATCAGCAGATTCAGCAAGCCGCAACCATGAGTATTACCAGTTTTTCGTTGATGGATGGGCCTCTCCATCATAATATTTATCAGCAGTTTCAGCATGGGCAAGCAAGGAGTAGTACGTCAGCCGTAGTAGATAGCGGTATTACCAGTTTTTCGTTGATGCATGAGCCTCTCTATCATAATATTGTACTTATCAAATTTCTCTTTAAATTATTTTATTATTTTTGGGTTTTTAAAATTTTTGTTATAGTGGACAATTTGATTGTAAATTTTCATAAATGTGTTTATGATCATAGTAAGTATATTTAATTTTTTATTTTATATTGTTTTTCAATGTTAATTTTTTTCTTATATGATGAAGAATGTAAATTTTCTAGGAAAGTTATTCGAGATGTTTCTAATGTAAATTTAACTGGAAAGCCATTAGGGATGCTTCTAATGAATCCTTAAAATTAGATAAGATCAATACGTACAAAACCCTAATTAAAAGGAAAAAAATATACTATATCAATAAAAGGCAAGAAAAACTTTCACAACTATATTAGATGGATCGTAAAAAGTTCTGGAGCCAAATTTTAAAACCCAAAAGAAAATAATAGGATTCCCTTAAGGGACTGGAATTCTTACTTTAAAAGTCTTTAGGAGTTCCCTAATGCCATGGACACCATTCCTATTGTCCCTAAAAAGAAAGAAAATTTTAAAATCTGAGGGCCAATCCTTATCCCTCACATACAATCTAAGGGCCAATTCTTATCCCTCACATACAAAAGCTCTTCAATTTAGCAGTCAAGCAGGGCTTCCCTAAACTCTCATTGTTCATATTTTTAAAAATGGGAATGTAAACATTCCCTCTAATTATATGACCATTACGATTAGCCCGATTTTAACCAAGATTTATTGAATTATTTTGGAAAAGAAGATTATCCTTTGGCTGGAAATTCATGGTAAAAGAGTTAAAGGCCAAGAAAGATTTATCAAATATCATTCAACCGTGGACCATCTTGTTACCTTTAGGATCATTGAGGACTTCCACAATGATAAAACCAATATTCATTGTTGTTTAGGCCGGGTTTAGGAGATATCATTCAACTATGGACCATCTTGTTACCTTTAGGATCATTGCATAGGAGTTCCACAATACTAAAACTGTTATTTTTTGTTGTTTTGTTGACTTTAGAAAAGTTTTTGACATGGTTCCTATGAAAAACTTTTGGAATAGGTTGGAAGAGATAAGAGTGCCTCTCCAGTTGAGGATTGTTGCAATAAGTATGTATGAGAAAGTTATTGCTAAGTTTAAAGACACTGAGGGCTAGTCAAAATAGATTAACTCCAATATCGGAGTCAAACAAGGTTGTCCCTTGTCCCCTACTCTTTTTGGCATATACATTGACAAGTTAGAAGATTGCTTGGAAAAGGTAGGTTGTG